>MU228344.1:1526440-1539949 GCA_018584345.1 Thuja plicata
CCTCTTTGAATTGATGTGCGAGCAGCGCATTAATTCAAAGAATAGTCTGATGCCTGAAGCATAGAAGAAAGAATTTTGAACACCCAGTTTTGACCGTGAGGTACGAAAAACTAAACATGGCATCAAGGGATTGAAGAGCATGGAACACCCAGTTTTGACCATGAGGTACGAAAAACTAAACATGGTGACCAAGTGATTTGAAAAGCATGGTACGCCCAGTTTTGACCACAAGATACAAAAAACTAAACATGGCGACCAAGTGATTGAAAAGCATGGGACACCCAGTTTTGACCATGAGGTACAAAAAATTGAAATGCCCCAAGTGATTGAAAAGACATGGAACACCCAGTTTTGACCGTGAGGTACGAAAAACTGAAATGCCCCAAGTGATTGAAAAGCATGGAACATCCAGTTTTGACCGTGAGGTACAAAAAACTGAAATGCCCCAAGCGATTGAAGAGCATGGAACATGCAGTTTTGACCGTGAGGTACAAAAAACTGAAATGCCCCAAGTGATTGAAAAGCATGGAACACCCAGTTTTGACCGTGAGGTACAAAAAATTGAAATGCCCCAAGTGATTGAAAAGCATGGAACACCCAATTTTGACCGTGAGGTACGAAAAACTGAAATGCCCCAAGTGATTGAAAAGCATGGAACACCCAGTTTTGACCGTGAGGTACGAAAAACTAAAATGCCCCAAGTGATTGAAAAGTATGGAACACCCAGTTTTGACCGTGAGGTACGAAAAACTGAAATGCCCCAAGTGATTAGGATTTGATTAGATTGATTTGAATAGATTCAATGATGAAATCATCCTGCCCCCTCGGGAGCAAAATCAAAAGATGACACGTCATAATGATAATGAAGAGCAAAAAATCGCAGATAGATGTGGAGTCGGAGATCAAGAAGAACTCGGAATAGATTACGGAAGAATGTAGAAGATTCAGAATCAATTTTGAGTGATTTTGAGGTTTGGTTGACCAAGTTTGATTGGGGTTGATAGAGTTGACTTTTGGAGAAAAAAGTCAAAGATTTCAGAAAATGATGATATGAGAAGAGTCTGACGAGAAAGCGAGGTCAGAAGGGTGACTGCACAAGCGTCTGATCGCGTCGGGCCCAAAAAAATTTAAATGCGATTTTGAGCTATATAGGAGTGTCATATTTTGATTTCGATCACGAAAATGGATTCAGGACGGTCAAATTAGGTAGTGGTGCAATTTTTGTGCAAAACAGAGCACTTTGAAAAATTAGGTCAAACCCTATATAAGGACAAAAGGGTCATTTTCAAAATCATTTGAACCCTTTGACTTTGAGAAAAACAGCTCTGAGTAGAAGACAAAATGGTGATCCCCTATAGCAGCCATCGATTTGAGTGATCCAAGAGGCACAGCCGGCCTGCAGCGTACGGACCACCTATAAGTAGTCGATAAACCTCTCTGTATTTCAAATTTTTACGCATTCTAGGTCGATTTTAGGATGTTTTTGCACATTTTAGGGTAGGAATTCATGGGACGTCGCACGAAGAAGAACGTTTCTTCGTGCGCCCTAAAAAAGAACATCACGCGAAAAAACTTCTTTTCGCGTGACCCGAAGCGAAATGTCGTGCGCTCGGGGACCCAATTTCGCGCGAATATGTCTTGATTAGGGCATTTTGTCACGCGATCCGGAAAGAAATGTTGCGCAAAATGAAAATGGTCATGCGATAAAGCGCATTTTGTCACGCGAAATAAGGCTGAAACTGTGCGCGAAATCTTGTTCTGTCATGGGTAAAAAAGTCTACGTTGCGTCGAAAAGTGATTGCATCAGTGTCATTAGTGTCTGTAGGATGTCTTAAATGCTTTATTATTGCATTATACTGTGATTATTGGCGAGTACTGATCGTGCTTTGTTTTTCTCATGTCTTGCAGGTCATCTTTCCAGATGTTGCATTCAGATCGCATCACCCACCGATTAGTAGATTGATAGCGCAGTTGAGTAATGCTGAGTCTACGCATATAGCGACACTAGGTATGAGTAATTTATGTGATATACCCGAGATCTGGGTAAATCACAGATTATTGTGCGCATTGGTTGAGCGTTTCCATTTAGAGACGAACACTTTCTATCTACCACAGGGGGAGATGACTATTACTCCTGAGGACATATACAGGATATTGAGGATACCATTCGTTGGTACGAGAGTGGAGTACGAGACATAGCCCTTGGTGGGCATAGCAGCATTGAGAGAGGTTTTTCAAGATGACCAGATGATGGGCAGGGCTATCCCATGGGAGGAGTTGATTGGGTCATATGGCAAGACCCATAGATTACGGGTAGTATTAGCATGCTTCCTTGGATGCTATTTGATGCCAAACTGTGGATAGCACGGTTTAGAGTGCGGCTGGGGTACGATGCTGCAGCTGATGGTAGATCACCCGCGACATTACGGATGGGGCTAGTGTATGCTAGCACATATGTATCATGAGATGCATGAGGTCATTTACAGAGAGTCAAAGAGTATAGCCTCCGGTGTGTTCGTTCTACAGATATGGGCATGGGAGCATCTCCCCGTCACTAGACCCATATGTGAGGATATGTGGTAGCCCTTAGAGCCGTATATATGCAGATACAGAGGTACAGTTACCTAGCCCGTGCTGGGTAAGATAGATCAGTGGCGAGCTCAGATCGACAATTTATCAGCCGTGGTTTGGAGGCCGTGGAGGCTTACAGAGGCCTGGGATGATGCAACGGAGCAACTGAGTCATATGTTCTGCCCCCGTGCGTTGATAGGACGCACGATTCTAGTGATGGAGAGATTCCCTCTCAGGCAAGTATGGCGGCAGTATGGTTGGCCGCAGGATATTGCCCAGGACTACATGGTATATTCTAGATTTGCTGATGAGGAGAGGAGAGCCTAGGGTACTACACTAGACAAGGGTCGGACCATGATAGAGGTCCACTCATTGGTACCAGCATAGTGGTATTATCTGCGAGATGTGGCAGATGCCGGCGTCACAGCCAAGTATAGGGAGAATTTCATCACACATCCCTTCCCTAGATTCACAGATCCAGTAGGGAAAGATGGGAGAGGACAGGTGGTACCACCATAGGTAGCACAGGTACCGGTGCAGCAGGGTCAGATGCCGCCACCACAACAGGGTCCACGACCTAGGATAGTTCAGGTGGCCATCCCTGCCCGACAGATGGGGATGGATCCAGCTACAGGTGGTAGTGGTAGTATGAGGCAGTCACGGAGACAGACTGCAGCACAGCTAGATGAGCAGCAGGTGCCTCCACAGGAGGAGGCTCAGCAGGATGATCTGATGCATGAGGATTAGCCTAGACATGAGGCAGGATAGGAGGCAGTGCAGGACCCACAGCGGTGGATGTGAGAGAGAGTGAGGCAGCTGACCAGACAGGTGGGAGACCTCACGATACAAGTAGCAGTGCGAGATGCACGTTTGGTGGATCGAGATCGGGAGATACAATATCTCCAGGCAAAGCTGCGTGAGTCACAAGAGGAGGTGCATGAGGCTCGAGAGGAGGTATGCCATCAGTCAGTGAGAGCAGCATACTATTATGCGGTGTAGACGAGTGCAGTGCCTGACGAGGCATCACAGGTAGCGAGATTCTCCACATATGTGAGAGGATCAGAGAGAGAACAGAGAGTGCTGCCTCCAGATAGGGCCCCACCTCCACCTCCTCCAGGTGACGAGGGAGAGGGCCAGAGCTAGACTGATGATAGAGATAGTAGATCACATGATATATCTGATGTGTTGGCATTTTTGTATTGCATCACCATCTTTGAGAGCGAACGTGCTCGAGTAGCACCATTTTTGTAGTTGTATCGACACATGATATATATATATATGAGCTCATCTTTTGGTATCATTGCATATTGTATTTTGTCTTTTATGAGATGTTTTCTATATGCTTAGATGTTTAGAATGTATGCAAATGGATAAATATGTATGAAATGCACATGAATGAATGTAAAGATGTATGTATGTAATGATGTAATGCAAATGTAAGATGTAAATGAAAATGCAAATGCAATGTATGATTGATTATGAATATGAATATGTATATGATACTAACATCTCATGTAGGACAACAAATACTAACCAAAAGGATATGTGAAGAAACGAGAGCGAGGATCGGACACCTGTGCAGTCGTGATGAAACGTGAACAGTGAAGAAGAAGAACTCCCCCAAAGCATGAACCCAGAAGAATGCAATTAAGATAATACTGAATCATTGTCACAATGCAAGTCTAGAATGAAAATGCAATCCTATGCTAGATGCAATATGAAGATGCAATTCTAGGACATGGTTGTGAGACCCATCGTATTTTTATCATCATTGAGCATTTTTTGGAATATCAAAGTCGATACAACCCTTACTGGTGCCACAATGCAACCATAAGGATATGAATATGACTTATCATCAGATGAAATGTAGGAAACCAACGTAAGCATCAGGGCACAAAAGCCAAGATGACCTGAACATTGTTTCTAGTTAATGTTGCAAGAGTACACCAGTATCGAGGCATTTAAAGCCAAGATAACCATGGGTGCGATCATGCATAAACATACATATCAATAACAAGCAAAATAATAACAAACATAGCAATAACAAGCAAGGAGATAGTACCGACCTCACCATGGCATACAAATAAACAAGATCGAGGGATGTGAGGGTGTTCCACCTTATTGCAAGAGCTCTTATCACATACACCCTATTTATTTTATGTTACCGGATCATCGGGACTACACCAACAAGTAGTAGACAAAGAAAATGTCAATAAAATCCATAAGAATAGAGAGCATACAAAGAAATATTCAAGCATAGCTCATCCTATTTCAAAGTTTTGCGAATGTGGATGTGTATGAGGTGTTGAAAAATACCGTTGTGCTTGTGCGTGCATTGTGTTTGAATGTTATCGATAGGTGTTTACATTTAAGATATTTGATATGTGTTAAAAACATAGATGTGTCCAAAGATAGTGTTAAAAAACACTGTTATGGTGGTGTTAAAAAACACCAATTTGTGTCAGTAGCGAGTTGTCCTTCAGAAGTGACAAGATTACTAACTCAAGTGTAAACCAAAGATTTGATCAAATGGGGGGCCTATGCCCCCAAGTAATGATGACTAACTTGACATATGTTTGTGAGGACAAACTAGATGTGACTACCCCCAAGCATATGGTGCTAAATCAATGACAAGTCAGGAGGGTTCATGAAGGAACCAGAGTGTCACAAAAGTGACCAAAAGATATGTACAAACAAAATCATAGAATCGTCAAGATTGAGTATCGAAAGATATAGTGTGTGAGTATAACTCCAACTTGGAATGGATGTGAGAAATCTCAAGAGAATAGTGACAGTAGGCAGACGCAGTGAGAACCACTGGTGACTGACGCGAGAGAGATGCTCAAAATGAAGTGATCGTGGTATAAGCTATACATCAGTAGGCAGACGTAGTGAGAACCACTGGTGATTGATGTGAGAGAGACTCTCAAGAATAGAGAGAGCTCTGTATAAGCTAAGTGATAGTAGGCAGACGCAGTGAGAATCACTGGTGACTATCACAAAGTAGATCCAAAAGATAGTAAGCCAATGCCCCCAAGACTAGGAGGGTTGCCCTGAGAGTATAACCAGTTTCAATCCATGTGAGTTGGTGTCTTGATGGGAACTGAAAGCAAATGAAAGCAGGAATGCGGGAAAGCAGGAAAGCAAATGTTGAAAGCCAAGGGGTGCTGCGATAGATATAGCATTGAGGAACAAGAGGCACCCATTTACCAGGTTTTCACCTTCTTGGCAGAAATTCTTTTTTTTCTACCATGATGCCTGTTTGCCAAATTTTCATCAATGACACCTTTTGTTTTTTTTTGTATTTTTTCAATTTTTTTGTATTTTTGGAATATATAATTTTTTTGGAGATACATCAAAGTGCCTATTGCTAGGTTTTCACTAAGATGATCAATTTTTTCAAGACTTTTTCAGATTTTTAGGATTTTTTCAGGACTTTAGTATATACATGAGCATATTGAAGATGTCTCAGCTGTAGAATCACTTCAAATGAAGAGCGTTGATAGGCTCTTTTAGATTTTCTCCTTCAGTAGTAGAGATTTGATAGGTGCTAGACCCGAATACTGTAGTAACAATGTATGGACCAAGCAAATTAGGCTCAAACTTGCCTTTCTGGACCCGATGTTGCTGATTTTTAGGGTTCTCTCTCAAAACAAGATCACCCGCTTGGAAGTCTCTTGGTCGAACCTTCTTGTTATAACTTTTAGACATCCTCTTTTAATATGCTCTCAGGTGATCAAATGCCACTTGACGACGTTCATCAAGTAATTCCAGCTCTTGTAGCTGAGATATTCTAGTATCTTCATCAGTGATGAGGCCCTTCAGAGAGACTCGCAAAGAAGGAATCTCGACCTCAATAGGTAACACCGCATCTGCCCCATAAACTAATGCATAGGGTGTAGCTCCTGTTGGTTTTCTAATACTGGTCCTGTATGTCCAAAGAGCTAGATTTATCTGGAGATGCCAGTCTTGTCCAGATTTATGTACTGTGCGGTGCAGGATCTTAAGGATTGTTTTGTTGGAAGCTTTCGCTTGTCCATTACCTTGAGGATAATAGATGGAAGACCAGTGTTGCATAATTTTGAACTTGGAGAAAATTTCTATCAAATCCTTCTTTTTAAACTATCCCCCATTATCTGTGATAATCACCGAGGGTACACCATGCCTGTAGATGATGTAATTAAGAATAAACATTGCTACTATTTTGCCACTGGAAATGGTGAGAGGTACTGCCTCCACCCACTTAGTAAAATAATCTATAGCTGTAATGATATACTTATGTCTATTAGAGGACGATGGGTAGATCTGACCCACCAAATCAAAGGCCCATTGCTGAAATGGCCAGAATGTAATGAATGGAATTATCTCTTTAGCTGGAGCGTGAATCAGGTTTCCATGTAATTGACATTGTTTGCAGGACTTGGCAAACTGCATTGCTTCTTTCTCCATATCTGGCCAGTAGTAACCAACTCTAATAAGTTTGCGGGCCAATGTCAGGCCATCGGAATGTGACCCACAGATGCCTTCGTGCACCTCTACTAACACTTGTTTGGACTCATCGGGTTCTAAACACCTAAGGAGGGTACCGTCTAGACCATGCCTATACATGTCATTAGCAATGATAACAAACCATGAAGCACTGCGGATAAGGTGACATTTCTCATTCCGAGAGTAAGTGTCCGGAATGATCTGGTCACGTAGGTAGGAGAATATGTGGTGGTAGCAAGATGAATCATGTCCCATGACAGAACAGATCATCCGGGAGTCGGGAGAGTCATAGGTAGGGTAGCATAATGTCTCCACTAGGAATTCATGTCGGAGGATAGGCCCCTGTCCTATCTTGGCAAAATATGGGAACAATGCCTATAGAGTGGAGCTGCTAGAGGATAGTAGACTATCCCTTGTCTTCAATATTGCAGACCTAGTTTCTTATAAAGGAACACCACGTGATATGGATCATAGCCTTAGAGAAGTCATCCAAGATGTAGAAGAACTCAAATCGCCTTCTACAATAGTCAAGAAAGTTGATTGTATCCTGGATACACGAGTCTACAAGAAGACTAAAACCAAGGAATACAAAGAAAATTTGATCAAGTGGGATGGTCAATCTAATGGTGATGTAGTGTGGATCAAGGAATCTGACTTCAAGAATATGGGAGTTGATCCTACCTTACTCAATCCAAGGGTGTATTGAACTCTTTTTTCTAGGGGAGGATGGTGTAGGAGCACCTAGGCTAACCTCCAATATCCATGTAATTTTGGCTTGTATCTAACATTATCCAAGTCAGAATTGTGAGTGAGTTGTGTGTTTTATTTGGAACTTAGAAGGTCTTTTCAATGTGGAATAGGTGATTTAGTGTTAGAAATAAGGTCACCCAAATAGTCATTGTTAGTAGCATTTGATAGTTTAGCTTTAGAGGGTTAAGGAGAGGATTTGAGTTATTAATGTGTTCCAAACACTTGAGAAATGTAAGAAAAATGCCTTTCAGCCTTAAATGAAGTTGGTTCATTGAGTTATAGGGGTTAGAGGTCCTAGAAATTAGGAAGGTTTCATGAAAGCAAAGATGCCAAATGTTGCTCAAAAGTTGTCATGACAACATTTGCAATAATGGGAAATGTTGCATGCAAGTTGGCAACATTGGATCTCCTAAAAGGTAGGAGTGGGAGATCAAAAAAATGATGATAAACATGGAGAATGGAATCTAAGACTAGGGAAGGCTTGAATTTTGAGGTAGACTGCATTGTAACTAGATTTTGAATTAGTGAATATAGCTTTGCAACTCTGTTTTGAGAAAAACCCAAGCTTTTCAATGTGACAGTGCTATTATATGGATTGATGCCTTGATTTAGTTTTTTTTAGTGGTAATAGGATAGTTTTGTGACTTTTTCATTTAGAAATCAAGTTGATTTAATTTGATTTAGTGCTTTGAATAAATTGTTTATAGTTTAGAGGGTTCACTGGTCCTGTCCTGACCAGTTTGTGATTTCATGGCTCCCCCATGAAATCTTACCATGGAATCTTCCTGAGGATAGATGAATGTTTTAGGGGATCCATTGGTTTGTACATATTTATATTTAGGATTCATGAGGAGTCGAGTCGCTATTTTTAGTATTAAGCCCTAGGTGAGCTGATAGTGCCCGGTTAGAGGTTTGAAGGTGAAGATTTGAGTATTTCATGTAGGGAAGGAAAGTACAATATTGGGAATGTATAGTTCTAGTGTGATATTATCCAATCATGTCATGTTAGGATATTTGTGAACTCACCAATCCATTTGGTTGAGGTTTGATCAAGAAATTAGAAAAGTCCTACTAATTAGGCCTTTTAGTCCTATTAGACCTAGATAATAGGAACCCTGTGTATAGAGGGCCTAGGAGTCTAAAAATTTCAAAATCCTTTATAAAATACAAAAGGGTATCTGAATGTGGGATTATATTTTCAATTTTTTTGGAAATTTTTGGCAAGAATTGGAAAAAGGTCTCTACAAAAGGCTACAAGGAATTAGGCCTCCCAAAGACTAAATCTTGAACCTGATTGGAAAGGTCTATAAGATCCTTCAAAATGGATCCAAATGGAATAATATGGAATGTTTCCAACATGTTTGGCACCCCTACAATGAAATTGAATTTTTTTTTAGAGTTGGCACTTAGATTCTTCTAAGTGTAGGAGAAGAAGTGAAGTAACTAAAGGGTGTTAGTCCTTCAAGGTGAAGCACAAGTTGTGACACTCTAAAAAGAGTTGGATTAGGTCTTATTTAATCATATAAGCCTAATGAGGACCAAGAGGAGATTAGGATCCTTGAAGAAGACAAATAAATTCCTCCTAGTAAAGTGTGCAAACAAACCTAGAAGAACTTACATAAGTTCCAACAAAATTATCTCTCCTTCTTTCTCTGTTTTGTTTTTCTATTCTTCTCTTATACATTATCTTCTCCTTCTCCTTATTATCTCTTTTCTCTCCTTCCATTTATTTATTTTCTCTTTCAATTTTTTCTTTTCTCTTCTCTCCCTTTGACAACAATGACAAAGGTGCATACAAAGTAATAAAATCAGTGCTTGATCACTAGTTTCAAAATATCTTGAAAGGAATCTTCCAAGATCTTCACTTCTATACTCCATGACTTTAGAAAAAGTTGACTAATATGAATTAGTCCATTCAATGAAAATGATGCAGTCTCTTCTCCCTTCAATGTTGTAGGCATAGAGTTAGTCAATGAATCTGTAGGATTCTCCAAGTGTGATAAGTGTGCCTCAATTATGGATAGCTTAGGAGTGATTAAACTCTTCACCAAATTGAATCTAGTCAGTACTCTCCCTTTCTCAATATTCAATACATCTAGTTTTCCCAAAATTATTGTTACTTCCTTGTCCAATTCTATTACATATTGTGAAGAGGTCTCACAACTATCCATTATACTCTTCATAGTTGCCCTATCCTTAGCAATAATGTCTTCAATATTATGAACATGCCTGATAGGATTCATGAAATAAATAAATAGTTTCCTTCCATGTACAATGCAAATCTTATCATTTATAGTAGTGGTCTTCAAAATACTCAACTCCCATGAGATAGATTTGGAAACCTCAGATAGCTTTTTCTCCAAGTAGTTCTTGTCTGCCTTCTCCTTGTTAGGGTTTTTTCTTGCTGAACCTTCAACAAATGTTTGATTAACTCTATGACTCCCGATGTTTGAATATACTGACTCAAGAAAGAGAAAAATCTAATTGATGAGGTTTTATGATAATATGTGGGGAAACTATTATCACCTCCTTCTTTTTAGGTTCCACAACACCCTGGCAGGTATTACCTATATATGACTGTTGTCTCACAGTATTAGTAAATGTGGATACTGATTTGCTACTTTTTTATTGTATTACCTTATAAATTACCCTGCATGAAACTAAGAACAACTTAACACATATTTTAACCATGAAAACTATTGAAATGATAACAACAAATAGTAGTGATTTAAGGACATTCATCCTTCTTCCTTTTATAGTTCTTTGAACCTATGAGGGGCAACCTATGGTAATCCTCTCTCAAAGGGATCAGTAAAATGAATTGTATATCTTGATACAATTACTTCAATTAATATGTATATGGTTTTAAATGTAAGAGATTTGTATATTTTGAATTACTTGGATGATGATAAACTACTTGACATATTCTAGACTAGTGCATGTCCTATTAGAAACACTGAGATGGGGGGGGTGAATCAGTGTTTGTCTATTAATTACTTTTCATCAACTTAAACATAAATCAAACATATATAGAATGAAGCATAAAAAGAGAACTCATAACACATGATATGATTATGGGGAAACCTTGATCAGAGGAAAACCCCGGTGGGAATTAGTACCCACAAATATTGTACTAAGTATAATGAACTTGTAGGAGTTCCTTTTCCCTATTAGAAGTAGTCTTTACAATATGAGTACAATGACCTAGTTAAAGGTCGAACCCTATTAGGATTCTAAAAAACCCTGTTAAAGGTATATGGATCACTGCCTAGGCTCACTACCTAGGCTCACTACCCAATAAAATGAAGGCTACAACCATTTGAAAGATGATATGCACTATATCAGAATGAACTGCTATGATGACAATATTATCTAATCAAATGCTCTTACTCTCTTAAATAGCTATGCCATATACTGAATTAATTATACTATCCATCTGTATCTTCCTCTTGCATGATAATTGATGCTTGTAACATATCTTTACATTACATACTTATATCTTCAAATCTAAATAGGTGCGACCCAAAAAAAAACACTAGTTGACCCTAAAACAAAATATACAACACTTCTGAACAAGTCGGCTCAAGTGTGTTTACTACAATCTTAATTACATAATTAAAAACATGTAACCAAAGGCACTTAGCCATTACATTATAAAACAACACACGCTGATCAAAACAGTAGTCGACTTCTATGCTTTGTCTTCTAGACTGCTGGTCTATTGATCTACTTGTAACTTTGTCATACTTTAGTTCTGTACTATGTGTGTCTGGATGTAGTATGTACACATATCATACAACTCATATATAAACATGCATAAGCTGAATCGATCTCTCGCACGTGCACTGATGTGCTGATCATTGAGTATCTTTGTCTGCCCTTTTTTCCTTAGTCATTTTGTCTTAAATGAAAGAAACTAAACATGACTTTGTTCCCATGATGACAACACAAAATGAGTCATTCATCCTCAGGTAGTCAACTTGCCAACAATCTCCCCCTGTCATTTATGGCAACAAAGGAATGTGGCCAAGTTACTCAAAATGAATTAACACAAAAAGTGATTGTATATATACTTCTTCACGTATACACGTTCTATATTATTCCCCCTTTGACATTAATGAAAAAGGTGTATAGAAACTTGTAATTTTACTGCATACTTACTCCATATAAACTTCAAGTTATGCAATTTTAAGAGATTGGATCTCTTTCTGCCAAAATACCTTCATAGCATCAACTATTTGTAGGTGCACACACAATGCATATTTTAGCTTCTTCATTTTTATCAGATCCATGCAGGGACCTTGATCATATGTCACTATAGTTGCATCAATCTATTTGATGTTCTTATTGAGGACTACTAAGGATGGTGCAAGTGCATTTCTTAACTGTGTTTGCCTTACCCTTATCTTGCTGATTTCTAACTTTTCTTTCTCAATTTTGTCTAACTGCCCTTGGTAGATATTGTTACATATGTTCATGTCTTGTGTTGAAGTTTCAACTAATTTTCTTATGCTATCCACCATTAGATCTACCTCTTCAACCTTTTTGGTGTGCTTAGAGGTGAGCTTTATTTTGTCCATACAGTTTTCTATGACTCTCTTTCCTTTATCTACCAATTCCTTCAATATAGATTGCCCAATCTTTAAGGAGTTCAAGTCTGAGGTAAATTTCTTTACCATTTCATTCAGTCTCTCCTTCTTATATTCATCTTCTGCAATCTTAGAAGCAGAGTCTACTAAGCTTATAAATTGTGATTTAAAGTTTGATAGAATGTTGTCCACATCTTCAACTGATTGGACTTTGGCTACTTTCTGATCAGTAGGCACTAAGTCATTCAGTATGTTTACTATTTCCAAAAAGTGAGGATTTATCATCACTTGTTTTTCCTTTGCTTTCTCCATAGCAAGAACACTGATTTTGATTAAGTCTTCTTCTCCCCATGCATCCAAACTTGCTGAATCAGGAGTTAACCTTGACAACAATGAGGTAGATGGTTGAGTGGATGGTGAGAATATAGTGTTCTGATTGGTATCCACGCATTCAACCTTTACTGGTTTCTCTTTTATTGGTGTCTTGTTACCTTGAGTATCATCTTGAGTATCTTCATTTATGTCAGTTTGATCATTGATGGGAGCTTCATTTTGTTGTGCAGAGGTATCATCAGTGCACATTTATTTAGTGCTTACAAATGCCTTATCAACTTTGTCCATATCTTTTTTAGATGAAGTCATGGATATCTTGACATTGTCAACTACTATAGTGTCTTCTGAGTCTTTATCTGTATCAGAAGTTATTGTCACTGTGGGTGTTGAGACCTGTGGACCTGTCATAGGCACAGTCTGAATCACTAGTTCTGTAGCCTGTTTGGGAGGAGATGGAGTAACTTTTGTTGTAGGTGTCATTGGTGGATACATGTGTCTATCCATAAAAACTTGTGCAAGTTCTTTTTCAGTCTCCTTTCCTATCTGTTCATACTCCTTTCTCATAATTTTTAGGGTCCTTGTCTTAGTTCGGAGATGAGGCTTCACTAGATCCAACAATATAGCCTTCTCATCATGTGAGCATACAAGAATAAGAGTATCCAATGTTTCTTCTCTTATCCTCATGTCTTCCTCAATTGCATGTCTTTTCATTATCTCCAACAAGTTCCACAACTGATCTGGTATCACTGTCTTGAGTTCAAGAACTATTTTCTTAAAC
>MU228344.1:1540033-1572688 GCA_018584345.1 Thuja plicata
CTAATCTCCCTTCATTAATAATCCTATTCCTCAAAACATTTAGACTAGGTCTAAATCCTACCTCAGGAGGAGCTTGAGTATTCTTAGCTTTTCTCCGAGTGTTCCTTGAGGATGGGTGATTTGTAGGTGCCTATTTTCTTCCTCTAGTTTTCTTTCTTGGTGTAGACAATGGAGATGAATCTAAGTCAATGGTGGTAGAGGGCACATAGGTGCTCTCTACTTTCTTCTTCTTCTGGATCTGTTCATGTTTCTCAAGTTATTTTTCTATCTTGGCATCTATGGCTTTGTCAAGATCTTCTTGAGTGACTTCATGAACTTTTAGTATGTTAGATGTAATTCTGGAAGCTTTCCTTTTGTTGTCAACACTGTGTAGGATAGTATCCACTTCATTTGTCTTCTCTTTGTAAGTGCCCCACCTAGGATCATTAGGATCTTTGGGTGCTAACAATAGAACTTGCGCATATCCTTCTAATACATGTTCTTCCACTTCATAACCAAGAGGATGAATCCATTTGGTTTTAGGTTCAACTGCCTCCATGCAAGTGCAATCTGTTTCTACCATGAAACATATGGTATCCTTGTATTTTTCAACTATCTTCTTAGATAATCTATACCTATTCTTCATTTTGATCCTGAATGTCTTTATATCCATATCCATGGCATCCCTTGCACTACTCTCTAAGGTGACCTTGAGTGATATTTGAGACATCATGGGTTTGCTCCTTTCTAGGTAAAGGTTTGCAACCTTTCCAACTATATGGAAATACAAATAGATGATCAAATATCCAAAATTGAATGTCTTGCTCCTGTCATGCTTGATGATTCAAATGTTGTCAATCAATTGACCGTGCAAGCTCTGACACAAATTGTATTGAGTGTTATCCTTCACCATTCTGATAACTGCTAGGACTGTTGCTACAGAAACACTATTCAATCTGCTTGCTTGCTGAAACTTATACCCGAGTATCATTGTCAAAATTTTTATGTCATCTTCTTTGATGGGTTCAACTGTCATTCTGCACTTGTCACTTCTAGATAGAAAAACTTGTTCAATCTACTTTTTGATATCCTTTCCAGTGGGAAAGAGTGGTCCAGTCTTGGGAAGTCTGGTTAATTCATGAATTAGGTCTATGGTGATACACACAGGGACCTCTCCAATCTAGTAAATATCATCATGTATCCAACTCAACAAAATCTTTACCCATTCAGGCTCATCAAACTCATGCGCATTAGAATACTCGAAGATAGGGTTATCAATCAAGTGCACGAACTCATCTTTGAATGTGTAGTCAAGTTTCATCATGGATGCCATATGAGTAGCTATTTTGACATCTCCTACTGTTTCTTTCTTAGAGTAACTATACGTATGGATATCTTCCACATGAACAACACCTAGCACGGTTTCAGAGAAAGCCCCTTCCACATCATCCAGTATGGATTTGAATGGATGCTTCTTGAATACAAATATCTTTCTCTCTGCTACATCAAACACAACTGGGGTCACCATACTTACTTGGAATTTTCTTAAGTAGGGTTTCACAAAATTCTAAAATGGTGCAACTGCTAGGGTTCCATTTCAAACTTCTTATCCATTTACTCAACTGCCAAATCTATTATGCCTTCATCCCTTGATGTCTAGTGCTCCAATTCTCTCCAATTTCTATGCTCTTCAAATGAAAGTGTGAAGAAGATTGAATACTTTCTTTCCTTTATACAATCTACGTCATTTAATGTATGCAACCGTATGCAAATTACACAGAGATTTTGAAACTTTGATCCTGATGCATTTTAGATAGTGTGTGAATACATACATCAATATTGTGTGCTAGTAATCATGATTTCATAGGCGCATACTCAGAGGTGAGTATACCAACCGTGCAGGGGTCCTGAGCTAGAATAGCTCCCCCTAAGACCAAGAAGGTCTATTCAAGCAGAAGTAGAGGGTGTGTCCACTATGGATGCATCAACTACTTTGTCAACATCATTGTCCTTCTTTACTTCAACCCAAATTTTTCTTGAATCTTCATTTGCTTGAACAAACTTTACTTCTCCTTTCTCTTCAAATAGTGATTTCTTAGGTTCATCTTGCTTCTAATTTTTGGATCTACAAAACTTTGAGATGTGCCCTGCCTTTCCACATGTGTGAAAAATGATAGGAGGTCTGATGCTCTTGTTCATCATGATGCATTGCTTTGTTGTGTGTCCATCGTAGTTGCATATCTGACATGTAGTGTTCTGCAAATTCCTTTGAGGTTGATTTATGGGATTGTTTAGATTCATTCTTCTTTGATTCTGTAGTGACTGAGTTCTGCAATGTATAGCCCTGTGACCAAATTTATTACAAGAGAAACAATAACCATTGAAGGGTCTTACCTTTTTGCAATCTCTTGCCAAATGACCATGTTTTTTGCATGCATAACAAGTTTTGTTAACTTTCTTGATTTCCCTTTTTGGTAGATCTGCTTTAGTCTCTTCAACATTTTCAACTTTCCTTGCTTCTGAAAGTACTTCATGAGGTTTCTCACTTTCTTGTAATGAATTGACTTCAGTTTTTGTTATATTGAATCCAAGACTAGTAGTGTCACCTTTCTACTTTTGTGCATTAAGTTGAGATTGAAGTGAATCAGAATTTGTGTGGAGTTTATCAATCTTATACTTTGCTTCTGTTAATTCAGATTCCAACTTCTTTTTTATGTTTTCCAATTCCAAAACTTTCATGTTTTCTTTCAAGAGTTCATCATCTAGTTGTTTGCTTTCTTTGATCTTTTATTCAATAGCAATTTGGCTTTCTGTAAGCTGTTCATCTAGATTTTCAACTTTATCTTTCAAAGACATATTCTCTTCATTGATATTTTTGATCATTTTCCCTAAATCACTTGTAGAACAATCTTTCAAATCTTTTCTTAATTTCTTGATAAGCATTTCTGAGCCATCAAATTTTATTCTGAGTTCTTCATTTTCTTTTTCAGATCTATCAAGATCTTCAAGAGCTACTTCAAGATTCTTTTTCAAATGTTTTTCTTCTACTGATTCCATGATCTTGTCAAGTGGTTAAAATTATTTACTAAGGACCAGAGCTCTGATACAAATTGTTAGAAACACTGAGAGGGGGGGTGAATCAGTGTTTGTCTATTAATTACTTTTCAACAAATTAAACATAAATCAAACATACATAGAATGAAGCATAAAAAGAGAACTCATAACACATGATATGATTATGGGGAAACCTTGATCAAAGGAAAACCCTGGTGGGAATTAGTACCCACAAATATTGTACTAAGTATAATGAACTTGTGAGAGTTCCTTTGCCATGTTAGAAGCAATCTTTACAATATGAGTACAATGACCTCGTTAAAGGTCAGACCCTGTTAGGAGTCTTTTTCAAAACCTTTTTAAAGGTATATGGCTCACTGCCTAGGCTCACTACCACATAAGATGAAGGATACAACCTTCTGAAAGATGATATAAACTATATCAGAATGAACTGCTGTGATGACACTATTGTTTGATTAGTTTTGTGTATGTGTGAATGCTATTACTCTCTTAAAGAGATATGTCATATACTGACTTCATTATACTATCCCTCTATATCTTCTTCTTGCATGATAATCAATGCTTGTAACATATCTTTATGTTACAAACTTATATCTTCAAATCCGAATAGGCACGACTCAAAACAAAACACTAGTCGGCCCTAAAACAAAATTTACAATGCTTCTGAACAAGTCAGCTCAAGTGTGTTTGCTAAAATGTTAATTAGATAAATACAAACATGTAACCAAAGGCACTTAGCCATTACTTTATAAAATAACACACGCTGATCAAAACAATAGTCAGCTTCTATGCTCTGTCTTTTGGTCTGCTGGTCTATTGATCTACTTGTAACTTTGTCATACTGTAGTTTTGTACTATGCATGTCTAGATGTAGCATGTACACATATCATACAACTTATATCTAAATGTGCATAAATCAATCTCTCACACATGCCCTGATGTGCTAATTGCTGAGTATCTCTGTCTTCCCTATTTTCCTTAGTCATTTTGTCTTTCATGACAGAAACTAGACATGACTTTGTTGACATGATGACAACACAAAATGAGTCATGCATCCTCAGGTAGTCAACTTTCCAACATGTCCTTGGGCTACAAAGTCAAAAGATAAAAAAATCCACAGGAAAGGTAAATAAAGATACTATAGATTTCCTTACAACCTATATGCAACTTGAGTTAGGTGCCTTGCAAATTACCCTATCACTTCCATACTACTGTATCAAATCCTTATATATTGTTATGCTCCCTGAAACTACTCACCAAACTTAGTTCTTCTCTTGAAAGAAACTTGCAAGCAATTAGATAGCTACCTTGTAACTAATATGCTGAAAATGCCTTACAAATTAAACATAAAAGAGCATACATAATAATTAAAGAGACAACAATAAATATAGGAGAGAAGTTACACTGTATTTTATTTATATTCATGTTTTATACATATAGAGACCAAAAGCTCAAAGACTCAGACAAAGTTTTATAGTCTGGCTTACAATTATATTTCATCTCCATAAAATGTTTACAATATCATCTATATATTGGTTCAAACCATCTTGGAATTCTTAAAAAAAGGATGCAACAAGATTTGGACTATTTGAGAAACCTAACCCTAAATATAGATTAAAAAAAAATACAAGATTAGTCCAAGAAGTCGAAGGACAAAAATAGAGGATGAAATCTGATCTGCTCCTTTGTCTTTATGTGAACTTTGGCACCTTTGTCTACTTATGTTCAGGATAGCATTTGATGTTTGCAATGAGATAAAGTGACCACCATTTAAGGCTAACCTACACTTGTCTTTTTTGATTACCAACCTTCATGTGCTCATAGAACAAGCGCCATGTGTCCATCTACTCTTCATCAATAACATCAATCTCTACTGCAACAACCTTCTTCTTTTTAGGTTTGGTCATTGAATCTCATGCTGCTAAATCATCCTCGGTAGGCTAGTTAAAGCTTTGAATGTTCTACAATTGTGCTTTCTATCTATTCCACTTGGCATCCATTATACTATTGACATCTACTAAAAATTTATTAATGTCAGTTTAAGCCTTAATGGCTTCACCTAGAATTTTATTGTATATGTCCATGTCTAATTCTGCATCAGTTAAAAAATGCCTCTTTATTAGGAAACTTGTTGTCAAATTCTCCCCTCTAGGCTGCGAAGGCCTTGATCTGATTGTTTTCTTCCTTGATTGGAGGAATTAATCTATTCAAATCTACTCTGAATAGGCTCAACCTTACCTCAATCTGATTTACCTTACCTTTGAAGAAAGGTAAAGTCACATTTATCTTCTCTATTTCTTCACCAACCGCAATAACTATCTCTGGAAAATTATTTCTATGTGGTTACAGAGAAGCTAACCTTTCAAATAGTTGTGTTCTACTAGACCAAGTTACAAAATAAGGATTTAAAATATGAATAAAATTAATCACCTCAGCATGTAGAGTAGCCATATTATTACATGCATTCAAAATCAAATTAGTTTTATCCTTCAGGATAACAATCCTATGCTTTAATATACTCATCAATGCACCTAAAACAATCTCATTGTACTCACTGATCATCTTCTTTGTTTCTGCATTGTCCCCTGTTAACTCTGTTTGGACCTCTGCATCTATACTTTCTTTAGGTGTGGCAAGGATAACTTCTAGATTTTCCATTAAATTCTAAGTTAATTCCTTAATTGTATTCTCCTAAGCATGTATCTTGATGTAACACATCTCCGTATTTGTGGCTATGGCACTAGCCTCATTTATCAAAGTATCACATTTCTGGGATATATGTTTTGTTTTGTCTTCATTTAGTTGTGCCCAACAGGTTAAAATATGAGAAATTTACAGGTCATTTGTGTTATGCACTGACCATACCATCTAATTACCTACCATGCTCTCTTGAATGTTTAATAGAGATGGTTTATGATCGTTGGGAGCTAAGCTCCACATTGTCACTGCTTGGGACTTTGGATTATATCCAAATCCCTTGATCATTTCACCAACTTTCTCTTTAGATGTCAGCTTCAAATCTGGCTACCTTCTGATCTGGTCTCTTATGAAGGCTGAAGCTAGATCCAAACCCTCAGCAAGAAAGATACCACTTTCTTTTACCAATTTTATGGCCTCCTCAAGAGTTATATCCTCACATTCAGGATTATAGTTTTGTATGGCTAGGAGGGCATCAATAGTGACTGGTTCTCCTCCCTCCAGTCTCATCTATTCACTTACCATCTTCTATTTATTCCACCTAAGGAAATTTATAAACTCCTGAGTTTTGATGAAATTGTCATCATCAAGGAACTTTTACTGGTGAATCACCCTCTCATCAATACTAGTTAAAAGAGGCAACTCAATATCCTCTTCAACTTCCTACTAAAATTTCTTTCCCTTTCTTACTTCTTTCCATAATTGGTGATCATAAGGTATGTTACCAAGAATAAGGGCACTCACCCTATCTTTCTTCTTTTATTTTCTCAAATAAGTTAAAACATGTGAAATTCACCAATATCAACCATTTTCTTTTTAAATCCATGTGCATTAGTAGTCTCATGCTCTGGGACATCTGTTAGGTCAAAAACATATTCTTGCCTTTCTATTGCAAGCTTTAATGGCACTGCTTGGTAATCTAGGTAAGCTCTAGGAGAAGGACATCCCTGATCACTATCATCATCATACTCAGACTCTAAATTTTCTCTGTGGCCCTTTTCTAGTACCTCTAGTGCTTCTTCCAACTAATTACCCAAAAGTGTGTGATTCTCGATCATTGCATCTAGCCTTTCTAAATAAGGCAAATAATTATAGAACCCTCCAAAACTCATCCCCTTTCTCTTGACCTACCTCTCCTGGTCCATAAGTTCTTGGATCTTGTCTACTCTTCTCATTACTTCTTCTTCTAAAATGTTTCTGATAGCATCTTCCTCCATACCCTATTCATGAACATAATTATATGGTATGGTAGGAGTTTAAAGCTTCTTAGCTCCAACAATGAATCCTTCAATATCATTATACCTGCACAAGGCTACAATCATCTTATAGTGACTCATCCAATTATTTATTGGATGTTTGGATTTCTTGCCAATTGTAAACTAATACACTTTGAACTTTCTAGGGGTAAATGTCCCCTTTCTATGTGGTGCCAAGTGTTCTTCATCGATCAACATTAGCTGCCAGATGAATTCCATTGCAACTATCCTAGTTGGAACATGATAAGGGAGAATATGAAGAGGATGTGAATATCTGTATACTCTTATCATAGTAAAATTGTTTCCTAGGTAGAAATTACCCTAATTATTATCACCCAGTTATTTATCAACATACTCACATGGCCTCAAAAGCTGCAATACTTTTGCAGGCAACCTAGTCTTATTTACTCCTAGGCTTTGCATTATTGGGTACACAATCCAATTCTCGAAACCACAGAAGTCATAATCTTTAGTAGTGTAATTCCACACTCTAATCTAGAATTGAATGAGGTTGGGCTAATTGTAGTGGAACCTTTGAGGGTTCAAATTCTTTATATCCATTATAGGGTAATTGAAATAAAGGAATAAATGCATCAAAATATAATAGTGTAGAAACTTGTGTTCTTTCTCATTTTTCTTAATAGTAACAAAACCCTCATGCATCCTATCAATGATATATTAGATGTAATCGTAACTAGTGCTTGTATATAAATCTTGTATGTCCAAGGTAATCATCAAAATACCTGCATTTATCCTTTCTGCACCTCCATCCCTCCCTAGCACTCTACATAATGTGTAGGAAATGTATTTCATGTATGGTTCAAATATTCGTAAAAGTTAGGTGCCAAACCTAGTAAAGGGGCAATATAATTCCTTGTCTCCTTAGGCATATGTCTCTTTATCATATTCCTAATGACTCCAGATTCTCTTTCATAAATCTCTTGTTTTTTCTTGAGGTTAATTTCAGTTGACATTTGGTAATAGAGGTTAAATGCTTGCATAAATGAATTTCTACTTAAAGAAAGTAACACACTCCCATCATTTTTCTTAACTATTTTACTAAGTTCGTCATAGTTGTTTGCTAGGGATAAAATGAAATTAGTGTCTATAAACACATCAAGAACTGAAAAATCTAGCCAATCCACATGTCCAAGGGTTTGAAATAGGCACCACTTCATCATAGTTTTTATGGAAGTAATTAAACAGAGAATAACTTGATGTTCCTGGTGTCTTCGCATCTCCTATGTTGACCAAGTCATCAATCAAGATATCAGCATTTGACTTCTTATTTTTTGTAGAACCTAGAAATAACTTCAGGAACTCATCTGAATAATTCCTTTTTCCTTTGGTGTCATCATCTATATCATCATTCCTTCCACTTGAGGAAGCCACACTCTATGCTTGACTCATCTTGGTCTATTATGTTCTGCTCTCAATTCTTGGTACCAATATTGAAACAAATCTATCACAAGAAACCCTTAATCTGAACTAAAATGCACTAAAAATAATTCAAGAGCATTGAAAGTCACACTAATTACCTTAAAATTTGTAGCAAACTTTTCTCAAATCACTCATGACATAGGCAACTATTTTCCCTTTTTCTTAGACCCAAAAAACTTGGCAAATTCTCCACTCTGAAATTTTGAATGCAAGGTAAGTGAAAATAAAGAAATCATATCATCTATTTATGGTAAAAATGATCAAGGTACGCATCTCATTATTGAAAAATTCTTCATTTATGTCTTCAATTTTACACACTATGCCATTAATATCAATTTCTAGCTGTAGCCTCTGATCATGATAGGCAATTTGATTCGAATGAATGACAAATTCATGAAATTTCTTATTAAATTTGATCAAAGGTTACAAAATGATGTGATTGGCTCTTTTCAGCAACTTTTCCACCTTGTCATAATTGTTCTACATTCCTATTGGTAGGTGACTTTTCAACCGTAACATGTCAGCATTATCTTTAACTTTTCATCATTGTATTCTTCATTTTCCTTATATGGTGACCTAGTGACTATGCTTCATCTCCATGTCACCTAACATATATTTTAACAATGATTTATTTTGGAGATCTGGTGACAACATGTATCACTTTACCTCAGCTAAACTTCAGTCAGCTTCTGGTGATCACGCGACTGAAGAAATCCAAGTCACTAAAAGAAATTCCTAACTCTGAGTTTATCATGCAACACCCCATCCACCGTAGATTTATTTTTAATCAGACACTTATCGCTAAGTCTCCGAATCATATTAATTATTTACAAGACTTCACGACTTAATCCTATGTCGCTTAATTGCTAGATGTTTATAAATTAACTATTTTATATTGGAGAATTAGCGACTAATCATATGGTACCTTTAATTTATCAACTTAATTAATTTTGGAGACTTGGCGACTATAGTGTAATGTAACATTTATTTCCTTCTATCTCTAAGTTTCTCAATGCAATTACCTTTAATTTTTTTATCTAGAGACTTCCCGACAATAATTGATCTCTCATCTATCATCATCCAACGGCTCCACTAAGTCTCTGAGTCTTTCATAAAAACCTTTATTCACTTGGAGACCTAATGACAAGAGTGAAATATTCCCTTTAGTCTCTTAATCACCATATAACACATTTCACTTTCTGAGACTACGCAACTACATACTTAGTCACTTAGGTTTTGGAACACGTGTCTCCTTATTACTGCTTGTCTCCTAATTGCTGAAAGAATGTTGACTTGTCAAGACTGATCAGTGGCTACGCAACAACCATTTTTATTCTTTTCTTCATGTAGTTGTCTCTAAGTCTCTTAATGTTTCATCTTAAATCACTTTCTATTTCAAGACTTGGCGACTATATAATCTTTTAAAATCACCACTTAAATCTGATTTTATCTGGAGACACTGTAACCAAAGGAAATCAAATTTTCCAAACATTTTACTAACTGCAGGTTTCATTATGAGACTTTCAACCATCGTTAGATCCTTCACCAGATGAATGGTTGTTGCTTAATCTCTTAACCATTTTGGCATATTATTTTTCACTTGGAGATAACGTGACAAAGGCATTCTGCTGAGTCTCAAAACATAATGGAATATTCTCATAACATTTAGAGACTTGGCAACCTCTCTAAAAGGCACATGATTTATTTCATAACTTAAGTTTGAAAAGGTAACTTTAAAACATAACCCTGACTTGGAAATTAGGGATTTTTCCATTTTGAACCTTAAAAAGACTTAAGGGCTTTGGGTTTTACCTATTTTGAACAAGGGATGACCTAATACACATGATTTTTTTACATTTCACTAGTTCTAAGGCCTAAATATCATCATTTGCATGGAAATACTTTGACAAGAACAGGTAGATTTAGACATTTAATGGCTCTTACTGACAGGGAACTTCAAAAAAAATTCTGGCTAGACTACAACCAAAAATACAATCAATAGTGGCTCTAACTGTGGATGAATACATACAAGTTTATGGCAAAGAATCATAGAATATCTGGTTCCAGACCTCTTATTCAGCTAAGACTAAACTATTGTTTAAAGGGAAACACACATTAAAAGGGAAAACCTACCTATATACAATCTGATACAAACTTAATGTGCATAAAATTTTATCTTTTAGCTGAAGAAAGGCTTCAGAAATTGCCCATACATTGGCAACTCATACTCTTCATCATCCATATTTTTCAGAATATAAGAATATTTCCCAAAACTTTGTGAAACAATAAAAGGACCAAGACATAAAGATTCAAACTTTTTATGCTTACCTTTGTCTTCTAATCTTACATTCCATTGGAGCACTAGGTCACCAGGTTGGAACTTTCTACAACTTGCTCTTTTATAAAATAGATACTTCATTTTTTTTCGCAGCTTTATATTTTATTTTTGTGCTTCTCTTATGATCTCATCAAGTTTAGTCAGCTTTAATATTTTTTCTTTCATTGGATCTGAGACTTCTATCTCCTATTCTTGTAAAAACTTGTATATAGGTAATAGATTATTTATAGGCATTCTATCCTGCAGACCATATACTAACTCAAATGGTGACCTACTAGTAGCCTTTTTGACTGTTATTTTGTCAACCCACAAGGCTAATCTCAACTTTGTATGCCAGGTTCTCTTATTCTTTTATAAGGTCTTCTTTAAAATTTTTAGAATACTTTTGCTACTGGATTCTTCCTGGTTGTTTTCCTGTGGATGATATGGGGATGAATAAGAAATTATAATCCCATATTCATTGCAAATGTCCTTGATCTCATCATATCTGAAACACATGTCATTATGCATGACTAGTTTGGCTAGGACACCAAATCTGGTTAAAATATTCTCCATCACAAACTTAGTAACCATCTTACTTGTTTATTTTTTAGTAGGATATCTTCTATCTAATTAGTAAAATAATCTGTAGCCACTAATATCCAACTATGCCCTCCACTAGACTTTTCTGAAAATTATCCAATAAAGTCATTAACCCAGATGGAAAAAGGTGCCTCAGTACTTATAGGATTTAGCAATAGGGCACCTGAGAATTTTAACTTGATTGAGAATCTTTGACAAGGCTCACACTTGCGGACAAATGCATGTCTATCTCTAAAAATACTGGGCCAATAATACCCTACCCTTAAAATATTATGAGCAGTAGTTTTTGCAAAGAAATGCCCACCACATATCCCAGCATGCATTTCATTTAATATTTTGTGAGCTTGATCTTTATCTAAACATAACAGTAGCACACCATTCTTATCCTTCCAAATTAGGTCTTGTTGAACCAAGGTGTACTTCTAAGCTTGCAGTTTTAGACTTCTCTTTTGATTTTCTGACATATTTTCAAGACACTTGGTATTATTCAAAAAATACACAATATCAGTATAAAATGGTTGCCTTTCTATACTTGTGACTGTCTGATCTTGTGTCTCTATATCATTTACTTGTACCAAATCCAAGTTATCTTTTGTCATGAGTTTGGCCAAACCCTGACCTCTTATTAGCTTTGTAATATGGATTTCAAGATTAAATTATTATATTCTATTTATCCACTTACACCTCTTACCCATGACTTCTGACTGAGTAAGGATATCTTTTACTGCTAAGTGTGGAATACATGCTTTCACCTTTGCACAGACCAAATATGGTTTAACAAATTTCACAACTTTTACTAGATCATATGCCTGTTTCTCCATCATCTCATAATTTATCTATGCTGACTGGAGAGATTTAATATAAAAATCTATTGGATGCTCAAATCCTTCTTCATCTTTTTGTATTAAAACAGTAGAAATTGTATGATAAGATGAAAATGAAAATAGGGAAAAGGGCTTACTATAATTAGGTGATTTCAGAATAGGAGCCTCTTTCACTGCCTTCTTTATTTTCTCAAATGTCATTTGAGCTTCTTCATTCCAATTAAATTTTACATCTTTTTTTAGCAACTTTATAATAGGTTTAACAATTTCTCCAAAGTTTGCTATAAATCATCTAACAAAATTTATCTTTCCTAGGAAATATTGAACCCCCTTTAAATTTTTTGTAGCAAAGACCTTTTGGATTTCTTCTATTCTTTCTAGGTCTATTCTTACTCCATCTTTAGACACTATGTGTCCTAGCAAATTTCCTTCTTGTATAGTAAAGTGACATTTTTTAGGATTCAATGACACACCATATTCCAAAGCTTTACTAAAAATTTTACCTAAGTGTTCACAATGATCCTCAGCTCTCTTAGAGTATGCAGTTAGATCAACTTGATAAACAACCATGAATAAATCAATAAATTCTTTAAAAGAAACATTCATGGCCCTTTCGAAATTTTCTCCTGCATTTATCAATCCAAATGGAATTTTGATATAGACATATGTTCCCCAAGGAGTAGTAAATGCAGTCTTGTACTACTCTGATTCTTTTACTAAAACTTGGTTGTAGCCTGAGAAACCATCCATCATTGATAGAAGCTCACAACAAGTTACTTTATGTAACATTTCCTCCATGTTAGGTAAGGAATAATTATCTTTTAGTGAGGAAATATTTAGATTACTAAAATCCACACATAGTCTGATGTCACCATTCTTTTTTCTGACTGGCACTAAATTTGAGACCCATGTTGAGTGTCTAATAGGCTGGATAATCCTAGCATATTTTAACTTCATCAATTCTTTTTATAGCTTAGGAGCCATGAAAAGGTTAATAGGTCTCTATCCTTTCCTAAATGGTTTCACCTTTTATTTAGTGGAATCTCATGTTGGAAAAGGTATTCCCTATAAGCCTTTAGGTCTTCGTATGACCATGCAAAGACATGCTTATATTTTCTCAATAATTTAATCAAATTTGTTCTGATATAGGAATCTAAACCTCTTCCAATGTAAACAACTTGAGGACTGGTTTCTGATCCTAAATTAATTTCTTCTATGTCCTCAACCTTAGCATTGCTTATCTTTGTTGATTGATCATTTTGACTACTGAACAATGCTTCAAGTTCAACTAGACCCTTAGGAATCTAATTGGAACTCAATTGGACAACTTAATTTCCCAAAACATAGTCTTTACCATTATTATTTTCCAGCAAAGTATTTCAATCTATTCACTCATTCTCATAATGGTCTAGACACTGAAGAAAACTCAAAATGTCTTGGTCATCCTGAAAAACTTGCCAGTTGTATATATTATTTGGAACAACTGGTCTTGTCTTAACTTCAAGTATTGATACCCTATGTAAGGTCCAATCATCAGTTTTTAGAGCAACATTTGCTAAGAAACCTGCTATTATATTTTTTGACCTTTCTATCCAACTTATATCAAAGGCATCAAACATTTCAATCTGATCCAAAATAGCATATTTATACATCTTTAATCTGTCATTTTTCACTGCATATTTGGATCTTATTTGGGCTATTACTAATTTAGAATCACCATAAACCTTTAAACATTTTATTCCATGTTTGATGGTAATTTCTAGCCCTAAATATAAAGCCTCGTACTCTGCAGTGTTATTTGTACATTGAAAGGCTAGAAAAAAATAATATTTAAAAGTTGTACCTGATGGAGACACAAGTAGTACACCCACTCCAGATCTTTCTTTTGAGAAAGCTCCATCAAAATACATTTTCCACAATCCATCACCTTGTATAGTCAACTCTTTAACGAGAGGATTAGTATTTTCCTTCTGATGATGATGATCATTCCTCTATACTCTAAAATTCTCCATGTCCATATCAACACAATAATTAATGTTAGTGTCTTCATTCCATTCAGTCATGTGAGGAGTTATACCTTCCCTTGAAACTTTAACATTGTTTCCATTAATATTAAAAGTAGCATATGAAAAATCACTTTGTATACTACCTCCCATTGAAGCACTCCACTTTCTAGATAGTAGCATCCCATAATGTGGTGGTATATCAACAACAAGAACATTAATAGTTAAAATCACATCAGGTCACACTGCTAATTTATAGGGCATGGCTTCAAAAGTACCAATAATAGGAACTTCCCTAGAATCTATTGCTTGACATCTCCCATGAGGAGTGTCAACTTGTAATCCCATAGACCTCATAATCTCTACTGGCATGATAGTGTTTGATGCTTCTAAATCAATCATACTATTTTTAAGAATCCTTCCATTTATTACCAATGTTATAAAAAATGGGTCTACAACCTTAGGAGAAGTAGTTGTGTTTAGGAAAATCTGAGGAATCTCAAAAATCATCACTTCAGCTTCCTTCCCTTTTTTATTTGGTCTCTCATCAATACTTTTTGGATTTTGAACTTTTATTGTAGGCACACTATTCAATAATGATAGAACATTTTCTTTATGTTCCTTGATCCTCATCATTTCAAAAAATGGGACCTTTATAGTCATTTGAGACAAATAGTGGCCCATGTCTACTAGAGTATACTTAACATCTGAGGATTTTGGTTTTTCAGCAATAATATTATTTTCCTCAATCTGTATGTTCAGAGTTGGTTCTTCTTTTTTGGATTTTTTGTTTTCTACCTTAAGAGTAGAAGTACTTATTTCTTGTATCTTTTCTTTGCCTTCTTGTACAACAATAGGCTCTATGGCTTTAGTTATAACCTTGACCTTAGGTTTATTTACATTTTCCCCAGGTCCATCTTGCTTTTGTATATATTTAGTGTCTATTTTATTTTCTCTTATAAAGACACCAGATGGTTGACTACCAGTACCACCAACTACTTTGTTTCATAGGTGATAATTGCTTCTAGCTTTGTTCACTAAATCTGTAGTAATTCTTTCTTTTTATTCATCTAAAGCCTTTCTGACCAATGAAATGTCTTGATTATTTTGGGCATAACATCTTATGTGGTTATTAGTTTCTTCTACTTCACTATCTGATAAAACTTTTTGATGACTGACTTCTACATTTCCTTGTGAACTATATGAATCATGATTTTCATTTTCATTATCTGAGTCTACATCATGACATGAATAGGAATTTTTCATATTATAATCACATTTTTCACTTTCATCCTTCCGTTGTTCTTCATTTTCTTTCAAATCTAATGAGACAATGCAAAAATTAGGGTTATGTGGGGCTTCACAAGCTTCACACCAGAAGTCATCATTACACAAATGGACAACATTTTTATGCAAAGGGTCTGGAGTTCTGTTCTCAATTTTTTTATTTTCTAGGTCGAGCAATAGGCTTCCCATCCTTGAACTACGGTCCATAAGGATGATTTTGCATTCTATTTTGAGGATTGTAAGTATTATTGTTGGAAGGCCTAATATTTTGAGTAGCCCTATACTCTTTGTATTCTGGTTTCTTTAGGTTACTCCTACTAAACCTTGAATCATCGCTCCTATTTACTTTACCAAATACCCTTCTGTTCATTTCAATATTTACTACTGTCTTGTAGGCATTAGTGAGAGTTCTAGGATTTTTATCCCTAAGAGCATAACACATTTTAGAATCAAATGCATTTAAAGAGGTTTCTAAACATACCTTTTCATCCAGCCTTATCTTCTGAAACAACTTATGCATAGCCCTTTGAAATCTGGTATTGAACTTAGTGACCTCTTCATTATAGTCATTTTTTATGTTATTGAACTCGTTCAGTATGAACCATTTATTTTTATTATCACCATATTGGTCCTTAAACAACTCAATTAATTCATCCATGGAAGCAATAGAGCCATTAGAAAGACCTCTAAACCATTCTCTAGCATCCTCTACTAGAGACTGAACAAAAAGATTCATTAACACATCTTCATGAGTGATATTCAAATCATCAACAAAATCAATGAATTTTCTTAAATGTATTTCACAAGAGATAACATTATTACCTGCAAACTTTGGGAGCTTTTCTCCAATATCACCTACATCTTTTGGAAATGCATTTGGTTATCCAGGAATACCAATAAAGTTAAATTTATTATACCTTTCAGGATGCAATGGTTTCCTTTGGAAGTTATTAGGCTCTTTGAAGGTAGTATCATTTTCTTTAGAAGATGTTGTGGTCTTATTTCCAACATAAGAATATTTGGAAGACTGCAAAAGTCTATTTTCCTTTTCATCTCTATTGTTGCAGCTTCTACCTCAGCTTTTTCTATCATTTTTTCCATGGTTTCTTTTTCTATTCTTAGTCTTTCAAGGTCCATATCTCACTTAGAGACTTTCTCTATTAAAGGCCTCTAAAACTTTGGCTTTTCAACTTTGCTTTCAGTAACTTTTTGTTTACCTTTATCCCTAACATTTTGTGAACTAGGTGCATTATGAGTAGTGGGTATTTCATGGCTCTTTTGAAACATCTTTGTATTTCTTGTATTTTTATGTCTTGAGGATCTTCTTCTAACTTTGTGAATATCCTTATGCTCATGATTTTTTTTCTTAGTTCTCTTTCGTTTTTCATCTGCTGGATAAGGGCAAGATGTTTCATGATGAGTCTTTCTTCCTTAATAAGTTTATCAGAAGGAACCTCCTCAAAATCTGAACTAATTGTAGTTTTTCCTTCTCTTTCACTAGAATTTGAGGTTTTTACAAGTGTTTTTAATCCCTACTCTACAACTTCTTCATATTCTAAAGTATTTCTATACACTTAGACTGATTTCTATCTTCCTCCCTTCTAGTATTACTTTGTTTTCCTCTTGGAGGAGTTTCATCAATATTGACTTGGTTTCTTTTCTTCCTCCAGGACATCTTCATTCTTGAGTATGATGGAATTCCACCATCCAATGTAATTTATGGATTATTTCTCATTCTAGACCTAGTATTCATTATGAAAGATATTTTCCTAACTATTTACTGATCATAGAGATTTGACTTTAGAGTCGCCACCGAAACTTGGGAGTAATGAATACTATTAGAATGACTTTAGGAAACTATTAATTTGTAAATATAATTTCTTCTAAAACTTCAAATATTCTTAATGCATTTACTAAGGTCTTACAATCTCTACTCCCCAGTAGAGTCACCAATTTGTTAGGTTTTTTTCTTGCTGAACCTTCAACAAATGTTTTATTAACTCCATGACTCCCAATGTTTGAATATACTGACTCAAGAAAGAGAAAACTCTAATTGATGAGGGTTTATGATAATATCTAGGGAAACTATTATCACCTCCTTCTTTTTAGGTTCCATAACACCCAGGCAGGTATTACCTATATATGATTACTGTCTCACAGTATTAGTAAATGTGGATACTGATTCGCTGCTTGTTTATTGTATTACCTTATAAATTACTCTGCATGAAACTAAAAATAACTTAACATAGAGTTTAACCATGAAAACTATTGAAATGATAACAAAAAATAGTAGTTCTTTAAGGACATTCATCCTTTTTCCTTTTATAGTTCTCAGAACTTAGGAGGGGCAACCTATTTTAATCCTCTCTCAAAGGGATGAGTAAAATGAATTGTATATCTTGATACAATTACTTGAATTTATATGTATATGACTGTAAATGTAAGAGCTTTTTATATTTTGAATTACTTGGATGATGATAAACCACTTGACAGATTCTAGACCAGTGCTTGTCCTTTGGCTACAGAGTCAAAAGATGCAAAATCCATAAGAAAGGTAAATAAAGATACTATATATTTCCTTTCAACCTATATGCAACTTGATTAAAGTGCCTTACAAATTACCCTATCACTTCCATACTACTGTATCAAATCCTTACAAATTGTTATGCTCCCTAAAACTACTCACAAAACTTAGTTCTTCCCTTGAAAGAAACTTGCAAGCAATTAGATAGCTACCTTGTAACCAATATGCCTAAAATGCCTTACAAATTAAACATAAAAGCGCATACACAATAAGTAAAGAGAAAAGAATAAATATAGGAGAGAAGTTGCACTGTATTTTATTTATATTCCTCTTTCATACATATAGAGACCAAAAGCTCAAAGACTCAGACAAAGTTCTGTAGCCTAGCTTACAATTATATTTCATCTCCATAAAATGTTTACAATATGGTCTAGATATAGGTTCAAACCATCTTGGAATCCTTAAGAAAAGGATGCAACAAGCATCAAATGGTTTGAGAAACCTAACCCTAAATACAGATAAAACAAAAGACAAGATTAGTCTAAGCGGTGGAAGGACAAAAATAGAGGAGGAAATATGATCTGCTCCTTTGTCTTTATGTGAACTTTGCCACCTTTGTCTGCTTCTGTTCAGGATAGCATTTGATTTTTTCAATGAGACCAAGTGTCCACCATTACAGGCTAACCTACACTTGTCTTTTGTGATTACCAACCTTCCTATGATTATAGAATAGGCACCATGTGTCCATTTACTGTTCATCAATAACATAAATCTCTACTACAATAGCCTTCTTGTTATAAGGTTTGATCATTGAATCCCACACTACTACATCATCCTCAGGAGGCTAGTTAAATCTTTGAATGTTTTGCATTTTTTCTTTCTATCTATCCCACCTGGCATCCGTTATACTCTTGACATCTGCTAAAAATTTATTAATGACAGTTTCAGCCTTAATGGCTTCTTTTAGAATTTTATTGTATATGTCCATGTCTAATTCTGAATCTATAATAAATGCCTCTTTATTAGGAAACTTGTTGTGAAATTCTCCCCTCTAGGCTACCAAGGCCTTGATCTGATGTCTTCTCCCTTAATTGGAGGAATGAATCTATTGAAATCTACTCTGAATAGGCTCAACCTTGCCTCAATCTGATTTAGCTTACCTTTGAAGAAAGGTAAAGTCACACTTATCTTCTCTATTTCTTCACCAACCTCAATAACTATCTCTAGAAAATCATTTCTATGTGGTTGCAGAGAAGCTAACCTTTCAAATAGTTGTGTTCTACTAGACCAAGTTGCAAAATAAGGATTTAAAATATTAATAAAATTAATCACCTCAACATGTAGAGTAGGCAATTTATTTTATGCATTCAAAATCAAATTAGTTTTATCCTTCAAGATAACAATTCTATGCTGAAATATACTCATCAATGCACCTAAAACAATCTCATTGTGCTAACTGATCATCTCCTTTGTTTCTATATTGTCCCCTGTTAACTCTGTCTGGACCTCTGCATCTATACTTTCTTTAGGTGTGGCAGGGATAACTTCTGGAATTTCCATTAACTATTGAGTTAAATGCTTAATTGTATTCTACTAAGAATGTATATTGATGTAACACATCTCCCTATCTTTTTCTATGGCACTAGCCTCATTTATCAAAGTATCAAATTTTTGGGATAGATGTTTTTTTTTGTCTTTATTTAGTTGTGCCCAATAGGTTAAAATCTAAGAAATTTCCAGGTCATTTGTGTTATGCACTGACCATACCATCTGATTACCTACCATGCTCTCTTGAATGTTTAATTGAGCTAGTTTCTAATCTTTGGGAGCTAAGATCCACATTGCCACTTATTAGGACTTTGGATTATATCCAAATCCCTTGATCAGTGCACCAACTTGCTCTTCAAATTTGGTTGCCTTCTAATCTGATCTATTATGAAGGCCAAAGCTAGATCCCAACCCTCAACAAGCAACATACCACTTTATTTTACCAAATTTTTGGCCTCTTCAGGAGTTATATCCTTAGATTCAGTATCATAGTTTGGTATGGCTAGGAGGTCATCATTAGTGATTGGTTTTCCTTCCTCCAGTCTCAACTTTTCACTTACCATCTTTTGTTTATTCCACCTAAGGAAATCTTTAAACTCCTGAGTTTTGATAAAATTATCATCATCAAGAAACTTTTTTTGGTGAATCACCCTCTCATCAATAACAGTTAAAAGAGGCAACTCAATATCCTCTTCAACTTCCTGCTGCAATTTCTTTCCCTTTCTTACTTATTTCCTTAATTGGTGATCATAAGGTCTGTTATGAGGAATAAGGGCACTCACCCTATCTTTCTTCTTTTCTTTTCTCACATAAGTTAATGCATGTTAAGATTCACTAATATCAAGATTTTTCTTTTTAAATGCAGGTTCATTAGTTGTCTCATGCTTTGGGACCTCTGTTAGGTCAACAACATATTCATGCCCTTCTACTGCAATATTTAATGGCACTTCTTGGTAATCTGGGTAAGCTCTGGGAGAAGGACATCCCTAATCACTATAATCATCATACTCAGACTCTGAATTTTCTCTGTAGACCTTTCCTGGTACTGCTAGTTCTTCTTCCAGCTGATTGCACAAAAGTGTGTGGTTCTTGATCATTGCATCTATGCTTTTGAAATAAGGAAAATTAGGGTAGAACCCTCCAAAACTCATCCCCTTTCTCTTGACCCACCTCTCTAGGTCCATAATTTCTTGGATCTTGTCTACTCTTCTCATTACTTCTTCTTCTTCTAAAATGTTTCTCATAGAATCTTCCTCCATACCCTATTTATGTACATAATTATATGGTATGGTAGGACTTAAAACCTTCTTATCTCCCAAAATGAATCCTTCAATATCATTATACCTCCACAAGGCTACACTCATCTTATAGCAAATCATCTAATTATTTATTAGATCTATGGCTTTCTTGCCAATTGTAAACTGATACACTTTAAAACTGTCTAGGGGTAAATTTCCTCTTTCTATGTGGTGCCAAGTATTCTTTATCTGTCAACATTAGTTGTCAGATGAATTCCATTGCAGCTATCCTAGTTTGAACATGATATGGGAGAATATGAGAAGGATGTGAACATCCATATACTCTTATCATGGTAAAATTGTTTCCCAAGTAGAAATCACCACAATTATGATCACCCAGCCATTTATCAACATACTCACATGGCCTCAAAAGCTACAATACTTTTGCAAGAAACCTAGTCTTATTTACTCCTAGGATTTGCATTATTGGGCACACAATCCAATTCTTGAAACCACAGAAGTCACAATCTTTAGTAGTGGAATTCCACACTCTGATCCATAACTAAATGAGGTTGGGCTGATTGTAGTAGAACCTTTGAGGGTTCAAATTATTTATATCCATTATAGTGTAATTAAAATAAAGCAATAAATGCATCAAAATAGAATAGTGTAGAAACTTGGGTTCTTTCTCCTTTTTCTTAATAGAAACAAAACCCTCATGCATCTTATCAATGATATACTAGATTTAATCATAACTAGTGCTTGTATATACATCCTCTATGTCCAAGGTAATCATCAAAATACCTACATTTATGCTTTCTGCACCTCCATCCCTCCCTCGCACTCTACACAATGCATAGGAAATGTATTTCATGTAGTGGTTCAATTTTTTGTAAAAATAAGGTGCCAACCCTGGTAAAGGGGCAATATAATTCCTTGTCTCCTTAGGCATGTGTCTCTTTATCGTATTCCTAATGACTCCAAATTTCCTTTCATAACTCTCTTCTTGTTTCTTGATATTAATTTTAGTTGACATTTGGTAATAGAGGTTAAATGCTTGCATAAATGAATTTCTACTTAAAGCAAGTAACATGGTCCCATCATTTTTCTTAATTGTTTCACTAAGTTCATCATAGTTGTTTGCTAGGGCTAAAATGAAATTAGTATCTACAAACACATCATGAGCTAACAATCTAGCCAATCCACATGTCTAAGGGTTTGAAATAGGAACAACTTCATCACAGTTTTTATAGAAGTAATTAAACAGAGAATAACCTGATGTTCTTGGTGTCTTCGCATCTCTAATGTTGACCAACTCATCAATCAAGATATCAAAATTTGACTTCTTATTTTTTGTATAACCTGGCAATAGCTTCAAGAACTCATTTGAATAATTTATTTTTCCTTTGGCATCATCATCTATATCATCATTCCTTCCACTTGAGGAAGCCACACTCTGTTCTTGACTCATCTTGTTCTGTTATGTTCTGCTCTATATTCTTGGTACCGATATTGAAACAAATCTATCACAGGAAACCCTTACTCTGAACTGAAATGCACTCAAAATAATTTGAGAGCACTAAAAGTCACACTAATTACCTTAAATTATGTAGCAAACTTTTCTCAAATCATTCTTCACATAGGCAACTATTCTCCCTTTTTCTCAGACACGGAAAACATGGCAAATTCTGTGCTTTGAAATTCTAAATGCAAGGTAAGTGAAAATAAAGCAATGAAATCATCTATTTATAGTAAAAATGATCAAGGTACACAACTCAATATTGAAAATTCATCATTTCTACCTTCAATTTTACACAGTGTACCATTAATATCAATTTCTAGCAGTAGCCTCTGATCATGACAGGCAATCTGATTCGAATGAATGACAAATTCATGAAAATTCTTATTAAATTTGATCAAAGGTTACAAAATGATGTGATTGGCTCTTTACAGCAACTTTTCCACCTTGTCATAACTATTATGCATTCCTATTAGTAGGTGAATTTTCAATCGTAACATGTCAGCATCAACTTTAACTTTTCTTCACTGTATTCTTCATTTTCCTTATATGGCGACCTAGTGACTATGCTTCATCTCCATGTCGCCTAGAAACTATGATTTATTTTGGAGATCTAGTGACAACATGTATCACTTTACCTTAGCTAAACCTTAGTCAACTTCTGGCAATCACGTGACTAAAGAAATCCAAGTTGCTGAAAGAAATTCCTAACTCTGAGTTTATCATGTGACACCTCATCCACTGTAGATTTCTTTTTATTCAAATGCTTATCTCTAAGTCTCCCAATCATATTAATTCTTTATGATACTTCACGAGTTAAGCGTATGTCGCTTAATCACTAGATGTTTATAACTTAACCATTTTATACTGGAGACTTAGTGACTAAACATATGATACCTTTAATTTATCAACTTAGTTCATTATGGAGACTTGGTGACTATAGTGTAATGTAAAATTTATTTCCTTCTGTTTCTAAGTCGCTCAATTCAATTACCTTTAATTTTTTTATCTTGAGACTTCCCGACAACCATTTATCTCTCATCTATCATCATCCAACATCTCCGCTAAGCCTCTAAATCTTTCATAAAATCCCTAATTCGATTTGAGACATGGTGAAAAGAGTGAAATATTCCCTCTAGTCTCTTATTCACCAGATAACACATTTAACTTTCTAAGACTATGCGACTACATACTTTAGTCACTTAGGTTTTGGAACATGTGTCTCCTAATTGTTGAAAGAATGATGACTTGTCAAGACTGATCAGAGACTATGTGACAACCGCTTATCATCTTTTCTTCTTGCGGTTGTATCCAAGTCTCTTAATATTTCATCTTAACTCACTTTCTATTCCAATACTTGGTGACTATATAATATTTTAAACTCGCCACTTAACTCTTATTAGATCTAGAGACACCGCGACCAAAGGAAATCAAAGTCACCAAACATTTTACTAACTGCAAGGTTGATTACAAGACTTTCCAACCACCATTAGATCCTTCATTAGATGAATGGTTGTCACTTAATCTCTTAACCATTTTGGCATATTCTTTTTCACTTGGAGATAACGTGACAAAGCCATTCCGCTGAGTCTCAAAACATAATGGAATATTGTTATAACATTCAGAGACTTGGCAACCTATCTAAAAGGCACATGATTTATTTCACAACATAAGTTTGAAAAGCTAACTTTAAAACATAACCCTGACTTGGAAATTAGGGATTTTTCCATTTTGAACCTTAAAAAGACTTAAGGGCTTAAGGTATTACCTATTTTGAACAAGGGATGACCAAAAACACAAGATTTTTTGACATTTCACTGGTTCTAAGGCCTACAAATCATCATTTTCATGGAAATACTTTGAAAAGAATAGGTATATTTTGACATTTAATGGCTCTTACTTACAGGGAACTTAAAATTTTTTACTGGCCAGACTACAACTAGAAATACAACCAACACTTCTTTGCAATCTTTATCAAACTCTCATAATAACCATCAAATTCATCAAGTGTTATCTTTAGGCTTTCAATGTCATCACTATGCTATAAAATAATAGGTACTAGAAGCAATTTGTTCACAATATCAATTGCTCTAGTTATTACCTTAGCCTTTTTTCACCTTTTTCCTCTAATCTCACCTTGGCTTTAGTAAGTGTAGGAAAATCCAATTTCACTAGATTATCTTCATCCATGAAATAAACATCAACATCTATTGTAATTTATTTCCTTTCCAACAATGAAATAGAAGATGTGATTACCTTAGTTTTAGTCTCATCTTTTTCTTCCTCTTCTTTCTGTCCTTCATCCTGCATTGTTTCACTTTTTTCTTTCTTCTACTTTCTTCCTCTTTCTTCTCTCTGATCTCCTTAGGTCTCTCTTTGTTAAATGGTGAAGCAATAGATATTCATAAGGTGATTTATACAAAGTTAAGCTATAAAAGTTAACTTTACCCAATACTATCCAGTCAGCTATAGATCTCACGATCAAAATATATGTGTCAGCTGATGTTTCTCTCTTAACTGTATACTCCATGATGTCAGCCATCTTCATACCTAAGCTCACATGTGCTCAATCCATAATTTATGGGGTGGGATATATTATGATGTCTTTTTCCAATGCTCTTCCTAAGGCTATGATCATCCAATTAGTTTGATTCTTCTTTACTTCCATCAGGCAAAGATCTAGTAGCATCTACTGTCTCTCCTTGAACCAATGTCTCACTTGTCTCTATGGTCTTCCATATCTTACCACCATTTTTATCACCTTCTTTCTTAAAATAACTATAAAAATCTTTCTTTAAATCTACAACACTTTTTCCAATATCATTTCCATTCTTCTGTGTATCCATAGGAGGTGGTGTTCTTCTGTTGTTTGCTCCATTATACCTGCAAAAAATTGCTATGTGACCTAGATTATTGCATTTGTAAAATATAGGAGGTCTTCTTTCCTGATTTACTTGGAGCTTATAGTACTTCACAATGAGTCCAATTTTATTACATTTGTAGCATGTAGGTTTCACTATAGGTTCTCTTTCCTTATCTTGTCTATATCCAGATTGTTTAGGTTTCCTGCATTCTACTTTCTTGTACCCATATCCATTACAATTAAAAAAATAGACAAACAATGTCTTAAAAGAGGCATTACCTCTATAGTATCTTTTCATGTGTCCAAACTTGTTACATCCAAAGCATCTACCTCTAAAAGGTCTGATATGCTCTCTAGGTTCTTCAATAGTAGGTTTTTCAGCATCAATCTTTGCATCAGATTTATCTTCCTAATTCTTTGAGCATTCAACTTCATTAAAGCCAATACCAGTCATATGACCTTTAGGTTTCTATTTGTCTCTTTCTTCATCGATTAAATCACTACTAGTGTGAATTTTCTCAATGTGTTTCGTTGCCTCAATGAGTTCACCTTTTATGATCTGATTGTATTTCTCTAGTTCTAGATACTTGTCCTTGTAGATGTCAGCCTCATTCTTCATTAGTTCCATCAATGTATTTGTACTATTCAAGGTTTCTTCAGTCTTCTTTATAGCATCCTTTTATAACTTAATCTCTTTAGTCATATATTCATTCTCAAGTTTCAAAGTTTCATTTTCTTCTTCAAGTTGCTTCATCTGATCTGAATTGTCTTTGTCTAAATATTCTTTTATCTGAACCACAAGATCTTGTCTCTAGCTTCTAGAAAGTTCAAGTTGTTCTCTGAGTTTCTTTATAAATTTCTTAGCTCTCTGCATGTTGAATCTCAATTCTCCATTCTCTACTTTTTCTTTATCAAGGTCTTCTAGTGCAGCTTTGAATTTTTCTTGCAAACTATCCAAATCCATTTTGATCTCCCTTAAGATGTTAGACTTTCTCTCCAAGGACAAAATCTCTGATACCAATTGTTAGGATTAGGTAATACTGAGAGGGGGGTGAATCAGTATTACAACACTTATTAAAACTTTTCAACCAATTAAACATTAACCATATACTTGCAGAAATCAAAAGAACATAAGAAAATAACATAGTACTCATAACACCATCATTTTGTTGTTGAGGAAACCCTGGCCAAGGGAAAACCCTGATAGGGATGGTACCCACACGCATGCACTAAAGTATAGTTTCCTTGTTAGAAGACCTAGCCCTTTGAGGACCTAAAGATTACATTGTACAATTCCTTGTAAAACACCTTGTTAGGGGCCAACTAAGCTTACAACTCTTGCAAAGTAATTCTATTACAAAATGTTCTTAGTAATGAACAAAATAAGCATCTCTAATGCTTAGCTAGTTCTTGTTCATAGCTCATCAATTATCTCTGTCATCCTTTGCTCTTTTATTTTCACATCATCAATCCATCTATCATCTCACATACCCCCTTTTTCTCAACAAAATATCTCCATATATCTCTTCTCTTTACCAAGTCAGCTCTCATAACCAAATATTACATTTAAGACATAGTCGGCTCTCAATACAAATACATTTAATAAAACAAATATCAAATGCATATTTGGCTCTCTTACATAATCAAAGTGTAGGTTATGAAAAAAAAAAATCCAACTCCAATTACCAGGAGTCCACATCATACTCTCTGAATCATCACTTTTGTCCAACTACTCTGTATCACTATTTCGCTGCAGTCTGTCTGTCTTCAAATCTCTCTAACTTGATGTAAACATTACCAAAAACAATTGATCTTAGGTAGAGTTCACACATACTTCATACTATCTTCCTCTAAGATTTCTTTCCCTAATTCATCGATCTCAATCTTTGATACCCAAAATACCTCTGTATCTCTGCTTCTGTACTTAGTCAATTTTAGAGTCCTAAAAAATCAACTTTATAGAAATCGATCTATAACCCAGATGTGTTTCATTAAATGAAAACCAAACATTGAATCACATCATACAAAATATATCACTTGCCAACATAATTCACTAAATTTTGTAATGGGACTGGAATTACAAGACAGGTTTTTGCAACGAGAACAACAGAGAAAAATGGGATTGATGAAAGAAGAAATACATAAAAAAAAATTTGTGCCAAAACACTGATTGTTGAAAAAGGCATCACACTGTAAACATTCTTGAGAGAAGCTTTAAGTAATTCTATCCATACACTAAACTAAGTTCAATTGAAGAAATATGCAAATAAGACACCTTATGAGCTACGGTATGGATACAGACGTAATGTGAGTTACTTTAGAAATTTTGGAAGTCAATGTTATATACTGAAAGAGGATATAAATGGGAAACTTTAATCTAAAGGTGATGAAGGAATTTTTCTAGAATATTCTACCAAAAGAAGAGCTTATAAATGTCTGAACAAATCTACTAACTAAATAATTGAGAGTGAAAGTGTGAAAGTGGATGAATTTGCTGAGAAAATAATAAGGAAAGCATAAAAGAACCAGAAGATTGAAACAAATTTTTCTACATTGAACATGTTGGTTGTATTTCTAGTTCTGGCAGTTTTCCTCTTTCCCTGTCTTTTTCTCTGTGATATGGTGTTTTCAATTCAGCTATCTCTTGTTCATTGTGGCCTTACCTATGTCATGTTTTTAGGTTTTCAAGTCTAAACCTAACTCAATTTGTAAAAACCCTGAAAACCCTAGGCTTTCCAAGTATTAAACATTAAAAATAAACCCTAGGTCATGGCGCTTCTGTTTCAAAGTTACTTTTTCCATCCACTTAAGGCATGTGTTTTCATAAAGTCACCTCGTTACGTTACTCCAAATGAATATTCCAAATGTCTTCCCAACTTTGCATTTTCCTTTTGTCTCATGGTCTCGTTCAAGTTCAGCATATTCCTTCAGTATCACAAGACTTAGCAATTTCTTCATGTCGGGTAGTCACAGGATAACTATGTTATAAAGCTTTATGCAGAAGGGACCCACTGCTTAGTTGGGTGATCGCAGAAAATTCTTAACAGTTATGAAAATGTCTTCAGACTTCGCGATTACCTCATGTCACTTTATCACCAAATGAATCCAAAGTTAAAAGGTTAAGCTAAGCCTTCATTTGCGTGGTCTCAAGAAGGAACGGTGGTTAAGATTTTTTGACCGAGATTTCGCGACTGACCGTTTGAGGTTTTGCAGTAAAGTATAGTCAGGATGTCGTCAGAACAAGATGATGACTCAGTTCTCCAGTATGCAGTAAGTGAACCAATGATTGAGTGACATGTGTCATAAGGTGAGTGGATGTTAAAGGATTGTCACATGGTCACCAAAAGTAGAAAATGGACTTAGCGACAACAAGACTAAGTACTTTCCCTTCAGTCATGGTGTTTGAGAAAGATTTAAAGGTATGCGTGAACATTTGGCGATTACGCGATGGCTGTATGATAAAAATATCAGAGGATCTAACGGTCATCGCAAAGTTTGAGAAGAAAAGTGCCTTAAGGAAAAATTCCTCCCGACTTGGTGATTAAGGTATGTCGCGCAGTTGTCAGAAGTGGAAACAGGGCGCATATAACCTGTTATGATAAAATTAAATGCTCAAGACTTATATCCCATGATTGGGCAACTAAGCATTGTCGCATAGTCTTGAGATAAAATTAAACACTCAGTGACAAGGAGATAACCATAAAGGTTAAGCGCGACAGTTAGTCGCAAGGTCTCAGAAAGAATGATGAATTAGTCTTAACTGTGTGTGACTATGATTTTAGTTGGGTCGCGTGATCGCCAAATCATGACTCAGGATAGCCAAAGGTAGGAAAATGCATTGTCGCTATGTCTCAAGATGAAACTATGGGTTAGTGATAGAGGCCCATGACAAAGACTTAATGCAGTCACACAGTCACTTGATCCCAAAATCTAAAAAATGGCGACAATTTTTGATTTGATAGTATGAATCACTCGAAAACCAATCACAGGTTTGTATTTTGATTACTACGCAAAAAGAGTAGCTGAGATGTAAGATAGTTAATGAATCACAGTATGACATGTCATCTCTTTTAAATGTTATATGATTTTTCCGAGGATTCATTTTTAAAAATTTGATTTCCTTTCAAGCTCATGGAACTACGGCTAGGTTTTCATTCAAGTTCACAGTATGTCGAATTAATGACAGAACTGATGTTTCCGAATTATGAGTTGCATACTCTGAATGATGGCTATAAGGAGTTGATGGTGCATTCATTTTCATTCACCGTGATTTCAGTTTTCAGAGCCCAAGTTGTTAATTTTTTAGAAGAGAGATATTTTTCTCAGTTTGCAGTGTTTCCAAAGTTGATCAAAGAGTTCTAAATTTTAGGAAATTGTGCACAGGATGGTTTGTTAATCTCTATGATAGATTTGTTTCAATATCAGTAAGGAAAAAGAGATTCAGAGTGTTGCAAGTCTGAGTGGGGCTATGAGTGTTGCTTCAACAAGTGGAGGAAGTGAAGAGGAGCATAAAGGAAAGGTAAGTTTCTCTGATGAGTTTCTCCGTCTCCTGCCTAGTTCAAAGTAGAATAAGAAGGCTAATGCTAATGTTCTCCTTGATGAGTACAAAGACATTTGAGATGATGTGACTCTAGGGACAATAGGTTTCTCCCTTTTCAATTACTTCTATAAAATTTTGATAAGCCCATCCCAGTATCAAACCCTTGGACATGTGGTTTACCTAGGTTACTTATTCCTGATGTCTTCCTAGATGTAGACCTATTCTTAGACCTAGCTAATCACTAAGATGTTTTGACTAAGACCATCAAAAGGGATGATGGCACTGCCCTACTAATATTAAATAGGAATTCATTCATGCAAGCCTTTGGCTTATTTAGCACCATGTCTACTAAAATTGACATGACAAAGCAGGAGAAGAGGTATAGTTCAAAGCCTGCTATAGAAAAAGGCTTATTGCAGAAACACATGTTGAAGGAAGTGAGAAAATATTTAGATCCTATGGCTAAGCCAAATCCATATTATTACAAGGATCTACACTTCTACATCAAGTATATCTCTTATGCCCTATGTAGAGTGCTAGGGATAGATGGAGATGTAGAGAAAATCAATGCTGACATCCTGATGATGGTGCTAGACTTGCAAGAGGTGCATTCAAGCACCAGCTATGACTATATTCAGCATATCATAGATGAAATGCATGAGGGTTTCATTGCAACCCAGAAAAGACTAAAGAATCCAAAGGAGAAGGAACCTAAATTTTTGCATTACTCAGTTCTAATGCATCTCCTTTTATACTTAAATTTTGTAACCATGGATGTTAATAATTTAACTCCTCAGAGATTCTACCAAACAACACCAAATCCTATCTAGTTTTGGGTGAGGGTTTGGAATTACACTTTGAGGGAGTGTGACTACTGTGCTTTTCAGAATTGGATTGTGTATCCAATTGTACAAAGTTTGGGAACAAGCAGGACAAGATTCCGATTTTAAATTATACAACTGCTCAGGCCCTGTGATTATACAGATAGTTGGCCTAGAAAACATAATTGCGGTGATTTCTTCTTGGAGGAGAATTATACCATTATCAGGGTATATGGGTGTATTCACCCACCTCATTTATTACCATATCATGTGCCTACAAGAGTAGCTGCAATGGAATTCATACGACAGTTATTATTAACAGATAATGAACACTTTGCACCACACAAAAAGGGGACTATAACCCCTAGGCAATTCAAAATTTTCAACTTTACAATTGGCAAGAATGCCATTGATGCAGTGGGTCAATGGTTGGAGAAGTACATAATGGGGGCAGCCCCTTATAGGTACATTGATCTAGAGGGCTTCATGGTAGGGGTTAGAAAATTGTATACTCCTACAATCCCTAATACAAATGTTAACTATGAGTGTATTGAAGAAGATGCAACAAGGAACATCTTGGATGAAGATGATATACATACTAGAAGACTGAGAATCCAGGAGTTGCTGAAACTGGAAAAGCAAATAAAAATAAATGGGTTGTCTTTTGGGGGTTTTTACCCTGACCTCCCATATTTTGATAGAATTAAGGCCATGATAGAAAACTATTATGTGCTTGTAGAGCAACTGGATACAGTCCTAGACAAAAAAGGTTCTCAGGCACCTGAACACTCAAAGTAAGAGTATGATAGTGGTAGTGATAGTGATTATGCACGTCCTACCATGTATCCTTCACCACAAAAAGCCTCAGAGCAAGAAATGGCTGAGATTCCACAGTTGCAGGGAGCAGAGGGTCATATTATAGATATGACAGTTGCTACCCAGCCTGATGATGTAGAGGAGCCTGCTGCAAAGAGGTAGAAATTCAAATTAGGGCAGCCTTCAATGGAAGGACAAAGTAAGAAAAAAGATAAGGCTAAGGCCTTAGTACCTGGTACTAGGTTATATGGTCATGACCTGAGAAAAGCAATCAGGGAAGGCAAGAAACAATAGCCTGACCTAGATGATGAAGTTGAGATACCACTCAAGGCCTGTGTTGATGAAATATTACTTCATCAAAAAAAATTCCTAGATGATGATAGCTTTGTTAAAACAGAGGAGTTTAAAGACTTCCTAAGATGGCATAAAATAGAGCAGCTCAGATCCCAATTGACTGTGGATGGAAAAGAGACAATAACAGATGAAGCTCTAAAGGCTTTACAAAATTATGATCATAAAAATGAGGATATTTCACCCGAGGATGCCAGGAAGATGGTGCTGGGAAGTGGAATATTATTGGCTGAGGGATGGGATTTGGCATTTGCCTTCATCATAGACCAAATTAGAAAGCAGCCAGATCTCAAAATGGCTAGTGAGGTCCAGATGGAAGAAATGATAAAAGGATTTGGGTATAGCCCAAAATCTTAGGTTTTTGCAATGTGGAGCCTAAGCCCAAAACACCAAAATCCCCAGTTAGTAAATATTCAAGAAAATATGGTGGGCAATCAAATGGTGTGGTCTGTACAAAATACAGGGGACTTAGAAATCTCCCAAATTATGACACACTGGGCTCAACTGAATGAAGACAAGACCAAACAATTGTCTGAGAGGTATAGTACTTTGCTGGAAGAAACAAGTGCATTATCTAAATATAGGGATATGAGCCACATACAACTATACCAGCGGGATCAGATGGTAAAGAAATTACTAGAGGAGTTGGAGAGAAAGCCTGAGGTAGTATATGTACCTGCCCAACCACCACCAATGCAAATTGAAGATAATCCTAAATCAGAAGAGGCTGTGGAACAAAAGGTGGATGAAGAAAAGGGAAATGCAATAGCTTTGAAGGCATTGAAAGGCATACTACAACATAGAATTGAGATTCTAAAGGAAAAAACTGATGTTGTAGTCAATACATACAATAAGTTGCCAGCATTGCATACTGAGGTAATGGGGTACCTCGCTATTCTAAACCCTTACTTTACTAAGTGGTCTGCTAGGGAAAATTTATTTGAGAAGTTGTCA
>MU228344.1:1586377-1599147 GCA_018584345.1 Thuja plicata
ATACAGATAGTTGGCCTGGAAAACATAATTGGGGTGATTTCTTCTTGGAGGAGAATTATACCATTATCAGGGTATATGGGTGTATTCACCCACCTCATTTATTACCATATCATGTGCCTGCAAGAGTAGCTACAATGGAATTCATAGGGCAGTTATTATTAACAGATAATGAGCACTTTGCACCGCACAAAAAGGGGACTATAACCCCTAGGCAATTCAAAATTCTCAACATTACAATTGGAAAGAATTTCATTGATGTAGTGGGTCAATGGTTGGAGAAGTACAGAATGGGGGCAGCCCCTTATAGGTACATTGATCCAGGGGGCTTCATGGCAGGGGTTAGGAAATTGTATACTCCTATAATCCCTAATACAAATGTTCACTGTGAATGTATTGAAGAAGATGCAACAAGGAACATCTTGGATGAAGATGATATCCATACTAATGACTGAGAATCCAGGAGTTGCTGAAAATGGAAAAGCAAATAAAAAGAAATGGGTTGTCTTTTGGGGGTTTTTACCCTGACCTCCCATATTTTGATAGAATTAAGGCCATGATAGACAACTATTATGTGCTTGTAGAGCAACTGGATACAGTCCTAGACAAAAAAGGTGCTCGGGCACCTGAACACTCAGAGTCAGAGTATGATAGTGGTAGTGACAGTGATTATGCACGTCCTACCATATATCCTTCACCACAACAAGCCTCAGGGAAATAAATGGCTGAGATTCCATAGTTGCAGGGATCAGAGGGTCATATTATAGATCTTACAGTTTCTACCTAGCCTAATGATGTAGAGGATCCTGCTACAAAGAGGCAGAAATTGGAATTAGGGCAGCCTTCAACGGAAGGACAAAGTAAGAAAAAAGATAAGGCTAAGGCCTTAGTACCTGGTACTAGGTTATATGATCATAACCTGAGAAAAGCAATCAGGGAAGGCAAGAAACAACAGCCTGACCTAGATGATGAAGTTGAGATACCACTCAAGGCCTATGTTGATGAAAGATTACTTCATCAAAAAAAATTCCTAGATGATGATAGCTTTGTTAAAACAGAGGAGTTTAAAGACTTCCTAAGATGGCATAAAATAGAGCAACTCAGATCCCAATTGACTGTGGATGGAAAAGAGACAATAACAGATGAAGCTCTACAGGCTTTACAAAATTGCGATCTAGAAAATGAGGATATTTCACCTGAGGATGCTAGGAAGATGGTGCTGGGAAGTGGAATATTATTGGCTGAGGGATGAGATTTGGCATCTCCCTTCATCATAGACCAAATCAGAAAGAAACCAGATCTCAAAATGGCTAGTGAGGTCCAGATGGGAGAAATGATAAAAGGATTTGGGTATAGCCCAAAATCTCAGGCTTTTGCAATGTGGAGCCTAAGCCCAAAATACCAAAAGCCCCAGTTAGTAAATATTCAAGAAAATATGGTGGACAATCAAATGGTGTGGTCTGTACAAAATATAGGGGACTTAGGAATCTCCCAAATTATGACACACTAGGCTCAACTGAATGAAGACAAGACAAAACAATTGTCTGAGAGGTATAGTACTTTGCTAGAAGAAACAAGTGCATTATCTAAAGACAGGGATATGTGCCACATACAACTGTACCAGCAGGATCAGATGGTAAAGAAATTACTGGAGGAGTTGGAGAGAAAGCCTGAGGTAGTATATGTACCTGCCCAACCACCACCAATGCAAATTGAAGATAAGCCTAAATCAGAAGAGGCTGTGGAACAAAAGGTGGATGAAGAAAAGGGAAATGCAATAGCTTTGAAGGCATTGAAAGGCATACTACAACATAGAATTGAGATTCTGAAGGACAAAACTGATGTTGTAGTCAATACATATAATAAGTTTCTAGCATTGCATACTGAGGTAATGGGGTACCTCGCTATTCTAAACCCTTACTTTACTAAGTGGTCTACTAGGGAAAATTTATTTGATAAGTTGTCATCTTTACAAGCCATAAGATCAGATTTTCCTGAAATAGTAATTGAAGTGGGAGATGAGATCAAAAGAGTCAATATTTCTCTCTCATTCTTCAAAGGGAAATTAAACTAGATAGAGGTTAAATTGAGCCTCTTTTCAAATGATTTTAATAAGTTTATTCCTTCCTTAAGGGGAGATGATGACCAAGTAAAGGCTGTAGATGCTTGGAAATGACACCAAGATGCCTAGTGAAGATGCATTTCTTTTAGGAGCAGATGTTGATATAGAGGGATTCAATAAAATATTGGATGAAGCCTTCAAAGCAGAGACTGATATCAACAAATTCTTACTTGATTTCAAAAACATCACTAATGCTAGATGGGACAGACAAAAGGTGCAAGTACAGAGTACTCAGGACTTCAAGTGGCCATAGGATGATGAAGTGAAAGCTTGGGAGGTGATGACTACACCCAAGAAAAAGAAGCCTGTAGTAGAAGAAGAAATCTTGAACGATGAGTAAGGTGAACACTTGGTACTACACTGTTTAAGACAAGAGGGACATTTATTACAAAAGGAGAATGCAGGTAAGTATGCAAGCACAAATATCTGGACTCAACATAAATACTACCAGCTACCATCTACAAATCTTATTGCAGTCGTCAGATCGGGAGAAGAACAAGAAATATCTATTTCTATCTTTTTGACTTGGTCCTTTCACTGCTTCTTCTCTCTCTTTCTTTTTGTCTCTCTTGTAACTTTAGGGTTAGGATTTCTATGACCATCCGAAGCTTGTTGCATCCTTAAGGGATTCCAAGATGGTCAAAAATCTATATATAGCAAAAGAGTTGTATTTGTAAGAGGTCTTTGATATGGGAATTCTTTGGAGAAGAGAAAATATATTGTAGAATTCAGATATTTTGAATTTTTGTCTATCTTTTGAAGTTGCAATATCTTTCATGTATGGAAGCTGGATTATATAAATAAAATACGGTGCAATTTTACTCTCTTTAATTTTTGTCTCTTTATTCTCTATGTATGCTCTTTTATGTTAAGTTTGCAAGGCATTCTGAAGCATTTTGGTTATTAGGTAACCATTTAATTTCTTGCAAGTTTCTTTTAAGGAAAGAACTAAGTTTTGTGAGTAATTTCAGGGAGCATACTGCTTTGTTTAAGGATTTGATCCAATTGTTTAGAGGTAACAGGGTAATCTGTAAGGCAACTTATCTGAATTGCATGTAGGTTGTAAGGCAGCTTACTGTATTTTGTTTCTATGAGATCTTAGTTCATTTAACTTTGTGGCCCAAAGGATAGGTATTGGTTCAGAAATTAGTCTGATAACCCATTATTGTTCAAATCATTTCAGGGTGTCAAAACCAAATTTAATCAAAATACTATTGTTACTAAGAACAAACAAACTAAACTCAGTAAGGACCTATGTCAGTAGGATAGTGTCCATTTTAGTGATTCCTTGGAGAGTGAATCATTAGGTTATCCCTCCTACAATAAAAGGAAGAAGGATGAAAATCCTTGTATCACTGGTTCTTGTTATGCTTACAACCATGGTCTGTATGGTTATATCTTGCATCTGGTTATGCTTGGTCATTTTCAAGGTGATTTATAAGTTGATTTAACAAAGATACATAGTAAATCAGTGTCCAAACTGTAACATACTATGTAAAAAACAATCATAAAAGGTAAAACCTACCTGAGTATATGTGGAAATCAAAAATGAAGAAGGACCTTATCTAGTCCTTAGCAATTAGGCTTTTCTTTTCTCTAAATCAGTATTAGAAGGCATGGTGTTCAAGTAGTTATTTCAAACACTGTGATTCATATAAGAAAAATCTCTAACAGAACATCCTAATACCTTTTCTAAGAAATAGATTAGAGCTACCGATAAATAGTGTGACACTCTCGAGCAATAGAACAATGCACCTGAGCAATAGGATGCACACACCAAGAATTAGGAAAATGATCACAATGATGAATAAAGTGATGAAGATCAGAATGAAGAACCAAGATCTGAACCTGTAATTTCTAGATATCTCAGAAGACATCATCCATAGGACCAAATTATTGGAGACAAAAGAGCTAGAATGAGAAAAAGAAGTAATTCACTTAACACTAGATGTTTGGTTTGTGATTTTGAGCCTAAATATGTTAATGCTGCACTTGAAAATCAAGAATGGATTAGTGCAATGAATAAAGAGATTGAATAGATTTAGAAGAATAAAACATGGACATTAGTACTTAGACCATGTGACCAAAATTTCATTGATACCAAATCGATATTTAGAAACAAACTCAATGAGAATGGAGAAGTCACAAGAAACAAAGCAAGACTGGTATGCAAAGGGTATGGACAAGAAGAAGGTATCGATTATGGAGAAACCTTTTCACCCATTTCTAGACTAGAAGGAGTAAGAGTTCTACTTGCCTATGCTCCTTTTAAAGGATTCAATGTATACCAAATGGATGTAAAATTTGCATTTATGAATGAAATACTAGAAAAGGGGGTATAAATTGAACAACCTAAAGGGTTTTTTGATCCTAACAAGAAGATTATGATTTGTAAACTACATAAAGCCTTGTATGGATTGAAACAAGCACTGCGAGCATGGTATGAAAGACTTCACTCTTATCTCATTAGTATTGGATTTGTAAGAACAAGTGCTAATAGTAATCAATATTTTAAAAGAGAAACTGATGATAAGATTTTGATTACTGAGATATTTGTTGATGATATCATATTTGGAGGTAATGATATGGCATGCAACTCATTTGCTGATGAAATGAGAAAAGAATTTGAAATGTCAATGTTTGGAGAGATCAAATTATTTCTTGGTCTACAGATTCTACAACAAGCTAAAGGCATCTACATCACACAATCCAATTACATCAAACAAATTCTGAAGATATCCAATATGGAGGACTCCAAACTAGTTGGAACACCGATGGAAACTGGATGCAAATTGACAAAACAAGATGAGTCAATCGAGGTAAACTAGACCCTATACCAATCTATGATTGGTAAAATCATGTATGTTGTACACACTAGAATAGATATAGAACGTGCAGTTGGTATAGTTGCAAGATTCTCTACTAGTCCTAAAGAATCATATATGACTAATGTCAAAAGAATTTTGAGATATCTGAAGGCTACTAAAAACTATGGTTTTTGGTATAATAAAGAAGTAAAATTTGAGCTACAAGTTTATACCAATGTTGATTGGGATGGAAACATAGATGATAGAAAGAGAACTATAGGAGGAGCATTCTTTATGGGTGATAGAATTGTCACATGGATAAGTAAAAAATAAGGATGCATCTCTCAATCAACTACAGAAGCAGAATATGTAGCTACTGCTACAAATTGCTCTAACGTTGCATGGATCAAGCAATTGATGAAAGGTATGAATATGGAAATTCATGATCCAGTGATTATCTATTTTATAATATAAGTGCAATAAACATCTCAAATAACCCTATGATACATGCTAAGGCAAAACATAGAGCTATTAAGTAACATTACTTGAGGGAAAAAGTACAAGAGAAAGAGGTGATACTGGCATATGTACAATCCAAAGAATAGCTAGCAAACATATTCAAAAAACCATTGCCAAAAGATACATTTGAGTACCTAAGGAACATACTAGGGGTTCATCCCTTATCTACTAGTCACTAAGTTGACTAGGAAGGTACATCAGCCTACACATTATCAGAAGATCATTCATGTTGATGCAAGCTGAGATATGGACTACAATGACATATCAGTACATGAAGGTACTTATTTGAACCACACATGAGAGATAATGTTGGCTATTAAAGAGATGTAAATTTTTTGTTTGGCATTGCTGTCAAAGGGAGAGAGATATCCAATAATGAAATATCCATCAAAGAGAAGAAATTGTCAAAAGGAGAGATATGGAGAGAGGTATCAAAATGATGAAGATGGAAAGAACATCCAAAGGGAGAGAATGATTCAAAGATATAACCATCCATCCAAGGAATAGAATTGGAGAATGTTAAACATTGTATATCTATCCAGAAAAGGGAGAAGAGATTCTATAACAAAGGGAGAGACAGAAGTAGAAGACATAATTGCTACACCTATTGAGTGAAGGGAATGAAGAAAGAAAAAGCACTCTACAAGAATCAAATATAAGCTAGAAGAGCTTATCGAGAGTCAGATATTTGAATAGGTTATGGAACAAAAAGTTTGGTATGTTATGGCATATTTCATATTGTGTTGATATTGTTTTTCCATCAATGTCAAAGGGAGAGATTGATGAACAATAACTGATTGAAATTTTGAAGATGATAAGTTGATGATCACCGAGCTGTAGAAAGTAAATGCAAGACATTAAATTATTTAATGTATTGTATTTTCATTGATGTCAACTTAATATGTTATGATAGCTCATACACATATGTCACAACACTTGAAGATATAAAGAGAATTTTCTTTTCATCAGTAAAGGTATACACCGAGTGATAGGGTTACCCAAGAATAGTGAACCCCAAGTAGTTCACAATGTTTCCTGATGTACAGTCAACATTGATGAATAGTATTACCCAAGAGACACAGTACTAACTGAAAACAATGTTTCCCAATATCCATAGTATGCAAGAAAGTGTCACCACAGTTAACAGAAGTTTTCACCAATAGAACTGAAGTTGATGCCCGAGCATAATTGAAGTCATTGACTGAGCACAACTAAAGTCTTTGACCGAAACTAAATGAAGTTAAAGACCAAGAAAAACACTTAGGTGGGAAGAGTTATATTTATATTTACTAGCTGATTTCTTTAGCTTAATGACTAGTTGAGATAAAGAAAAGAGGAATATTTAAAGCACATTTTATGCACAACTTTCATAGAGAGATTTGTGGAATAAAACTAAAGGAGAGATTTATGGATTAAAGAAAGCACGGTAAGCTTTATAGATCATGAAGTGATCTATAATGAAAACAAGGAGATTGAATGGTGAAATCATGTCTATATAAAGAGACAAGGAATTAATTATGAAGGGAGGAATGATGAATATATTTTGCATGAATAAATAAGTCTTCATGCAGATTTGATCATACAAGCTGAAGAACACAACCAAGAAATTATGTAGACACCAAGAAACAAAAGCAAGAGCATTCACCCAGTAGAAGATATAGGGGACCAAAGGAACTAAAGTGAAAATTGATCAAAGAGGTATTATTGGGCTTACAATAGATCTATATATCTACAAGTTTAAGTTGTATTATCGAACAGATCATTTACTGTTTTAGTTTAACCATTGATTAAGAAAATCTCTTACCTGAGTCAGATTTAACAGTCCTTAATGTATTGAGATATTCAAGAGTATCAAAATAATTTTCTTGTTGATAGCATAGTGAATTCCTAAGGTCAAAAGACTAACCAATGTTTTTAAATCCTCTAACAAGGTCACACTCAATAGTGTGTTTGTAACCTTTAATACGGTTGGCTCTTCACAGAGCTCACTTTAGAAGAGTGAAATTTTTTGGGTTACCGGTCCAAAGTGGTTTTTTCCCTAACAAGATTTCAACATTAAAATCCATGTATCAAATGTGTATTTGTTTCATTGCATTGATTGTTTTCTTTACACATTACTAAAACTGGATTGGTCGGTAAACACTAGGTTTAATTGCTGCTATTCGGTAAAGTCTAAGAAACGATAAACAATATAGTCACCAAACAATATATATTTGATAAAGTGTGTGTGTGTGTGTGTGTGTGTGTGTGTGTGTGTGTGTGTGTATTTGTGTATGCGTGTATGAGTGTATCATATGTGTGAATATGCTTGTGATCTAAATAAAAGAATTTATAAAATTAAATATTATAAATAAAAATAATTTAATTTAAATTACCTTATTAACCAAAGTAGCTTTCCTAGGAGTTAGACTAGCTAGCTACTATTGGGCTATGTGAGTTTTTTGATAATCCTATTTATTATTATCATAATTATTGACTTGGTAAGTTAATTAAGTCGATTCTAAATTAAACTTATAATTAAAGGTTCATGGGAGCGTATGGAAGATTTTTAAATTTTATTGAACCAACTATAGTAGTTGGACCAGTTGCTTCCCGTAAAGAAACCACTCCAACCATATGGTTGGATATTTGGTTTGAGTAAATTTTATGAGAATGAAAGGGAGCAGATTGAAAGAAGTGGATTAGGATAATAACCTTTGTGTTCGTTGATTTTTGTGAGGAGAGTATGGTTTTTGATCTCAGGAGGTGTAGGTAGTAAGAATAGAGAGAAGCAATACTATCCATAATCTTGGAAGGAAGATTTTGGTCTTTACAGAAAGGTGAAGAGTTGTAGGTCTTCTCAGTATTAAAGGGTTTCTTTGCAAGACCCCAAGTAGGGTATGGAACCAAGAAGTATTCACTTATGCTTATGTGTGTGTGTGTGTTTGAAAATTAATTAATATATAATATTAATTAATTCTTAAGGAATAGATGTATATGGATTACACAATAATTTATGTGTTTGTGGAATTTGGGAAGAGATAGGATAACCTGGAAATGTATAGTGTTGTAAATGTTTGTGGTTTCTTTATCTTTGTAAATGAATTACGACATATTATATATCTTTGTTTATGATGTGTGGCATATTTTTTTGAGTATGAATGTAAATCTCTATTAGTTTCTAATTTTGGGAAGTCTAGGGTGTGTTTCTATACTGCTCTCTCTGGCTTACCATATGTTTAGTTTGGTTCATTTATTTGTCTTTTCTTTTGTAAGTGAAAGTTCTTGATCGGTTGAGGAAATGAATTGAGTTTGATGAGTGACTTGGATGTGGATTTTGATGTGGTCGATGGGCATGATCCCATATCTTTAGAATTCATTAACATATTCATATCACTCCAAAGAACTGTATTATCCTTTTGTATCACTCAAAAGACCCTTAAAAATGGACCAATTCCAAAGACAATAGAAAATTTGGCATATCAGTGTAGTCTCTACCAATGGCACTATCAGGGGTTGGTCTAGCTGATTACCACCTACTCTGTTGGGTTTCCATATACCCATGGCCTCTGGTGGTATAGATTTCCTAGATTTCATTTTATTGTCGTAACTCCACCTGATATTATCATTGGCCTAGCATGTGCCAAAAACTTCATTGGGGGTTTGTCTAACACAAAGCTCACTATGTTGATAGACCAACCTATCCCAATGGACAATTTTCATTGAGACTCCACCCGATGTTCATGTTAAAAGACTTAACCAGACAGGCACATCAACAATTGGTCAGACTCAAAGAGTACTTTGCCACTAGTGTTAGATATGTTGATGAAAATATTGGTATTTCTATGATGTTAGTTAAACACAAACTCACTTCTCAACTTGCTTTAATCGATGCTCCTTTGGGACTCACTCAGACATCTACCACCATCTATTTGCAACCCACTATTTGAAAAAAATATCTAAAACATATCAAGGACATAGTGCCGGGAGCGTTTGGAACTATGTACATTTGATGAGAGAAAGGAATTCATACAAGAATCCTCATTGTCTCGGTACTGTTGGCTATAACACAACACAAAGGACTTAAATATTTATTCTCATCAATGTAAAATAATGGAAAACAACACTCCTCCACCATGTATAAGAGTTACTACTCAGAGTGTACATAAAAATGCTAAAATATATTAAGTTCTACCCCATATTTACAAAGAACATTGTGTAGGCCATACAAAGAAAAATTCCAACATTGTATTCTACTCTTCCTACTTCTTGGATTGACCTTCTTCCACTCTACCCTCTCTAAAAGACTTTTTTACATTTACTTATATGCATAATCCAAATGTTTGAACTGACTCCAAACAGTTAAAACTAACTATCCTATAATGCTGCAACTATGAAATATGCATACAACAAATGGACTCAAATGATTCCTATGCAATGGTTACATTAATCATATTGGTCATTGAATTGGAACTAAATGGCTCTAAGGAACATAGTTACATCATTTTTGGACCTTATAGGTCTTATTAGACATTATCTTCTTTGGATCATCATTAGGGCCTCATGATGAAACCCCATTCTTCTAGAAGCTCCTCCACCAGACTTGGGGGACCTCAAATGTGTCTAGCTCAAAAAACCTTCCCAGGACTCTTATCATGCCCAGCTCTAGCATACAATCAATCTGGGAATGAGGTTTTTGGTCTTTTTGGGTAGGAACTCGTACAAGTTAGGATGATAATGCTTAGTTTCTCATATGGTAACCCCTTTATTCTCACATGGTAACCTCTGTATTATCATATGGGAAGCCCTATATAGTCGTATTGGCTTCAGGTTCATTATTTTCAGTTTTGGCATTTTATTTTATGGGTTTTTGATTTTCATGTTCTTTACTAGTGCTCTAATTCATATCTGCACCTATTCTACTCTCAGATTTCTCTTTTTCTTTTAATGAGGTCACCCCTTATATGAAATCATGTTCCTTGTGAAGTCATATTCACTTTTTATGCTTGTTGGATTATTATTTATTTGTTGGACTCATCCTAAGGATTTGGTATCATGGGAGAGAGTTCCTAACCTTGTGGAATGGGTGTCTTGAGTTTTTTCAGCCCCATTGATGGCATGTTTGGATAGGGAAGCTAGGAATTCTAGATGAGTGACTCACCATATGTGGTATGAACCAAAGTGGCCACTAGGAGATCCTATAGGTGGGTACTTAATCAAGTGAGAATCATAAAAATGAACTTGGGCTTTGGGTTTAGACATCATAACAGATAAGTTATATTATAGTCTACATAGATCTGGTTGGAGTGCCAAGACCATGAGCTAACTCCGAGGGTGGATCCCATTCAGAAGGGGGGTCCACAATTAAATGATTTCTAGGGTGGATCCCAACAAATAGGAGTACAGGAAAAATGCCTTTTGAGATTGTTACTAGAATGTATCCTAAAGGAGTATTAGATTTGAGGGATATTATTAGTGAAGAAAAGAGAAGTGTTGAAGGGGAATTATTTGTTGATTTTATGAAGTCTGTACATAAGGAAATGAATATGAAATTTGAACAAAGTAATCACAAATATAAGGAAAATGTTGACAAGTCTAGGAGGCATCATGTTTTTGAAGTTTGTGATGAGGTCATGGTTCATCTAGAGAAGGAAAAATTTCCTTTTGAAATACACAGTAAGCTTAAAATGAAGAATTTTGGTCATTGTATAGTTATGAGGAAGTTTGGCATCGGTAATTCTTATGAAGTTGAGTTACCTGATGACATCCATATATGTCTCCTCTATTCAATATTGCTGATTGGCATGAGTATCGTGAGTCATATGATGAAGTTGTCATACCAGATGATTACCCTAAGAAGTAGATTGAACAGGTTGAATAGATATTGGATCAGGGGATTGGTAAAAGCACAAGAGGTGTTAGGGATTTTTCTTGTAGGAATACTTTAAAATAATATGAATGCTTGCTCTTTTAAATTTCCAATTTACTATATACAAGAAAATCCTAATTGATGAGGATTGGATAATGTCCTCCTTCTTTTTTGAGATCCACACAGTCAAACAGGTATTACATTTGAATGATTATTGACTTACAGTATTAGTTATAGTGGATTTGGTCCTTTTACTAGTTTTCTAAATGCATTTTACTATATCAACAAGTAGAAAAATATGCAAATGACTATAATTAACCTGATATACAGCTTAATAATCCAAATTATTATATTGACAATAGCAAATAGTAATGTGATAAGGATTCTCATCCTTCTTCCTTTTATAGTTTCTTGAACCTAGGAGGGTTAGCCTATTTGATTCTCTCTTGAAGGAATCAGCAAATTGAATTGTATACTTTGTGAATACAATTACTTGTAAATATGTGTTTTCTTATGAATGTAGTGTAATTTTATTGATTGAACTTAAATATTGGATGATGAACAATTACTAGAAAAATCATAAACCAGTGCCTGATCCTATGGGCAACCGAGTCAATCTTGAATGTGAATCCTGTGAGGCCTACCCCTGTCTGACATAATCTTAACATTATATGCTCTCCAGTCAATACTAATTTTTCTATAGTTAGACTTTTGGGATACATGTATTACTTTATGAATTTGTTGAAAACTTTGCTTGTATACAAACCCCTGATTAGGTAATCGAGAAATCTATATAATACTCTATGTTAGTGATGCAGATTTCCCTATAGAACTTAGTTTTGATGGTTTTGTATATTGGATTAGTATGTGGATGTTAGATATAATCTAGATGCAAATTTATTAAAATGTTATGTTTATGCATGAGGAATAAATGTAGATATTGTTAAGTTCATTAATCTTTGATGCAAGTGTGAGTGAATGTGTGTTCAACTTACATTATGTAATCTATCATTTTATGTATTGATTTATTGGACCTACTGATGTGTGCAATGAGTGTGCAGGAAAGTTGACCATGGTACTAATTGGGGATTCAGGAATGGACCTATGTGAAAACTGTAATGCTAAGGCACTGTCTAGATAAAGAGACATGGACCTCATTGTATTGTCTTTTTATTCGTAAAAGTGTGGTGTATGATTGTAATTTGTTTAATTCAGTAAATGTGTAATAAGTCATGCTCATGTGAAATTGTTGTGTCACTTGACACATGTGCACCCTATGTGTTGGGCATGGCTAGTGAATGTGGCTAGCATAGGCTTAACCTTACCCTAAAGTTACCTAGTATAGTCCCTATGCTTACCCTAGGGGTTAGGAAGATAAGATTGAGATTAGATTGAGTCAAGGGAGATCAGATTGAGTCTTGAGGGTTGGATTTTCGAGAGTTAACCTTGGGTGGAGTTTAGGAGGGTCATTTGGGAT
>MU228344.1:1624236-1752180 GCA_018584345.1 Thuja plicata
GATCTATTTGTAGGAGCTAACAATTCAATTTATGCTTTAAAAGCTTTCTATATTTGTTTACTAATCAAATTCTAGCTTAGAAAGCATTCCTTTCTAGATTACAAGCATTCAATTTCTTAGCTTAATTTCACTTTTACTTCCATAGCTTAATTGCATTTCATTCTTAGACTAGTTGCACTTCAATTTCATAGCTTAAATCATGTCTTAATTCATAGATTAAAAGAGCATTTTCTCATAAATAGATGCATATTTCTCATAGATAATGGCTTTCTTCATTTACTTGCACTATTAAATCCTCCATGTTAGCAATGGTCAGGTTGTTGGCTCTCATTCTGAGGGTACACTTCAACAATCACATCTAATTAGGAGGCAATAGATCGCTTCAATCGCATTCGCAGAACAAACAATTCATGTTTGTTTTTGTGAAATTCATCGATTGTGTAAGGACTATGTTGTGTTTGTGTTGAATTAAGAGGTCCACATTCATCATAAGACAAATTGTAGATTAGGGCTTTTGAGTCAATCAAACCATTTCTAGGTGATTACATTTGCCCCTCTTTGAATCAATGTGTGATCAGTGTGTTAATTCAAAGAAAATATAGTTTTGATTAGAGATCAAATAGCTAAATATAAAGAAATACAATTACTCTTGATTAGAAACCGATTCTAAACTTGATTGAAAAAATAAGATTTTAGCTGGTGGAGATTCTTGATTAATGAAAGATCAATGTAGTGACCAGGAGATCAATTTGATGTGAAGTGATGAAACTGATCACCTGTCTGATTGCTAAGGATAATAACACATAATCAAAATCAATTACTATTAGAGTGATGTCTTAAATATTGATTGATACCAGCTTGTTTTGATGTGATGAAAATGATATCTTCAAGACATAGTTCAGAAAGCTTAACTAGACAACCAATTTGATGTGATGCAATGAAATTGATTTCTAGCAAAGATTTGAACAAATGATCGATTTGATGCGATGTGTTGAAACTGATCACTTTTTGAAATTTTATTTGATTTAGCTGCAGATACTAGAAATTTGATGCGATACAGTGAAATTAATATCTACTGATGTTTAGCACTTGAATTTGATAAGAGAGAGCAATTTGATATGAAGCAATGAAATCACTCATTCCAAATTTGATAATGTTGAGACTGATTTGATACATGATGAAGATTCTCTAGCTACATTGATGTTTATTCATTTGATCACTTGTAGAGTCAAGTTAGAGTTTTGACAATGCCCCAATTGTTTGAAAAAAAAATGGTATTACGATCACTTGACTAGATGTAATTGATAATGCTCCTTTGGAATGAAAATGGACATGAAATTGGGTTGATTTCCTGATAAAAACATCTAGATGAGAATGATAAGCTTGGAATGAAGATTTTGATTCCAAAAGAAAAGATAGTGGTTAGAACCATGAAAATACTACTTTTTGTTTAGTCAAAATCGGACTCTGTAGGATGAAGTTAGAGAAAAAAAGGTGCAATAGACAAAGAATAGTTTGTGGTTAAAAATTTGGAATTAATTACCCCAAAAATGAGATTAAAATAGGGTAATAATTAAAAATTACTTTTCATCTAAGCTATTCACTGATAGAGATTTGTAGATCTCATAGAGAAGATGTTGATTCCCCTGCATGATCATTGATTCAAGCTCATCCAATGATACCAGAGACCTGCCCACTACCTGGCAGTGGTATGTCATCAAAATCCTTCTTTGAAAATTTAAATTTCGTACATGTTCTTCCTTTATTTTTAGATGCTTTTGTTTATTTCCTTGCAATATCATTTCTGGTAAATCAAATATCATTTCCCATTTGTTTTATCATTTTCAATATTTCATGTATCATTTACCATTTTCATTTCATCGTCTACTGCTGAGCATCGTTTACGATTTTTGTTTTAGCATTTCTCGTACTTTTGATATCGTTTCTAGAAAATTACATTTTTTTCAATAAAACAAAAATCATTTTCAGTAAAATATCATTTTTAGCTTTTGGAATATCATTTTTGGGACAGTGAGCCCAAAATGTAGAGTTTAAGTCTAAAACTTTAGAAAATCTGAATACCTTAGTTAATCTGACCCTGTTAAAATAGCTTCTTGTTAGACATATCTATTTTGCACATCCTTTTTTTCCCTAATTATGATTCTACAATGTTTTTACCCTTGTGTAGAGAGATCCTGGCACCTTACAGACAGGAGAACCATATCCTCACATGTTGTATTTGACTGATTGGTTATCTGTTGAGGACTGCCAAGATGTATTTTTTTGCGGTCTAGGATACCTTTTGGACATGCTTGAGTATACAGTAAACTTTAGTTTACTGACAAAACTGATAGAGAGATAGCACTCAGAACATAACATGTTCCACCTGCCTACTAGTGAGATCATAATGACGCCAGAGGATGTATGGCATATTCTTTGCATACCTACGATGGGCGAGTTTCCCTATTACAATCCTTCAAGATGACCTTGTATAGATGCTTGTATATGAGTATTTCAGGATTTTCTAGTGGTAGAGTGTCATATTACATGGGAGAGATTAGAGTGGTAGTGCCTTGCATTGCCAAGAGTATTAGGTGTCCTCATTGGTGGATTCCTTGTTCCAGATAAGAGTGCACAAGTTTTTTTAGATGGATGGGGTAGATATTTAGAGGATTTGCTACAGAATCCATGTAGACTAGCCTGGGGTACCTATCTTCTTGCCCATTTATATCATGCTTTGCATCAAGTGGTCTATCATTATGATAGATCTTTTTCTATGGATGTGATACTATTATAGATATGGGCCTGGGAGCACATCCCCGTTACATGGGCAGTAGTGACTAGATCTTGATATAGTGCAGCCCCGGCTAGGCAACTTAGAGTACTGGAGATGAGTCTTAGATCATATGACAATTTTTATCTCGTGTCCTTAGATTGCGAGGAGTGGATGAGTGATAGATGAGAGATGCCATTTTTCTGTATAAAGAGATACTTGATTGGTTGTACTATGTATATTGTTGAGAGATTCATGGCTACTCGTATCTTCTGACAGTATGGCATGACATAGCCTGTACCCTAGGGTATGGTAGTGTATGGTAGGACTCAAGATGAGAAGACATAGTGGGGACCCTGGTTGGTATATGAGGATGTTGTACTTGATCATTAGCGATTAGCTCCTGTAATATGGGCATTGGCTCTAGATGTTATAGATGCGGGTATGACTCCTAATTTCATAGTATATTTCTCCTAGCATCCATTCCCTTGGTTGACCTCTCCTAATGAGGAGATGCCTACTATGGTAGATGAAGGTGATGATGGAGGAGATGATGACAGAGGTGGTGGGGCTGTCAGGGCTCCCTCTCACAAATGTTCTAGTAGCAGTGATGATAGTGTTGGCAGAGGTCATTGTCGTCAACAGAGACAGGTCAGAGTTTGTATTGCAGGATTGATACCACCAATGACTACACAAGAACCATCCTCTTCATGGGTACCAATTACAAGACAAGTTCCTACATCCTCTTAGATTCCTTCCTCGACACATATTCCATCTTCTTCTTAAATTCCTTCTTCTTCACATATTCCATCTTCTTCTCAAATTCCTTCTTCTTCACATATTCCATCTTCTTCTTAGATTCATGCTGCATAGGTTGCATCGACACATGTTTTTTCTTCCAACTGAGTGACCACTTCATAGGTTCTACCTTAAACGAGGGTCACTAGATCAAGTAGCACAGGTATTTTACCAGATGCACATATTAGACCAGAGATGAGTACTCCTCCTCCTCAACTGAGTACAGGTCCTATTGTTCCTTTAGGTGTACATGCACTAGGGCCTAGACCTATAGGTGTACTAGTACAAATTACAGAAGAGGAACCAATGATCGCACATCTTTTTAGAGAGAGAGAGAGGCCAGTTACAGACTCATATAATAGTTTTACAGGCTCAACTAGCTAATAGGGACAAAGCTTTGGATGTTTCACAGAGAGATGCTACAACACAACATAATAGAGCATCTTATTATTAGGCTGCATAATTTTCAGCAGTACTAGATCCTACTGGTATAGTTACTCCTTTTTCACGAGCCGCAACACAGTCAAAGGGTGGTGGACCGAGTAGATCAAATGCTCCTCTGCATGGACCACCAGGGGATGACACAACTAGTCAGTATTGATTGATTATCATGAGCTACTGCATTTTTGATGATGATGTATTGATCTATATATCATCTAGCACCATTTTTTATTAGTTTTTGGATGATGTATCTCATCAACATTATTTGATAAATGATGACATTCTCATGTTTTGATCTCATTGTATCTTTTATCACTGACATTTTATGCTTTGTGAGATGATTATGATTATGCTATGAGTACATTCTTTTATTTCAGTATGCGTTGGATGTAAATATATGGATGCAATTTATTTTATCATTTTTGATGCATAGATATGATGTTATATTAGTTCTATGGATGCATTTGTATGAATTTTAATGTTTATGCAATGGAGATGTAAAATGATGATTTTATTATTTCAATGATTTAAAATACTCAATCATAAGAGAAATGATATCCTTTCCCTCTTTTGAATGTGTGTTATGATAGCCTTTATTAGCATTACTTGATATAAAAGATATTTATCTCCTAGAATGAAATACAATTCTAAAATGCAAAAGGAGATGGAACTTCCATTTTTATGTCATTCATTTTATGATTTTGTTTCATCATTGAGCTTTTTGCATAGCCCATTTTTGACACAACCAACACTGATATACAAATAATCATGTTAGTATGAATATCACTTTTCTTGGATATAAGTACATACAATCATCACTAGTTCTTAAGTGACTATGATAATATGGATATGACTTATGTAAAATGTTTCATTTTAGTACATCCACCAGGAATAATTAATTTTCGCTGATGATATGAATACTACTTTGAGCTTAATTTTGATATTGAAATTTGACACAAGTATCAAGATATAGAAGATAATGATGTCCTAAGTATCAATTGTGTTTAAAAAACACATAATAGACAAAATAAAATACCATATGATTTCTTTAATGTTCTAGTACAAATACTCATGGAACATTTTCAGAAATATGATAATCAACAATTGATAAAAGATAGCAACCCAAACTAACATAAGTGTTTGCTTTGGTCTCAAAATCAGAGCTGTTCATGTAGCTTTAATTTTATCATCATAGACCTTGTCAAAAACCCATGTCAATCACAAGAAGAAATCAAATAAAATATCATGCCCCTATCTTTATGTTTCTAACTCAGTAGAGTATCATTAAAACATTTGAGAGAAGTATAATAAGAAAAAATATGATCAAGAACAAACAGTCATGCAAAGAGAAGTATCCCAACTCTTTCAGTGTGTCTCTAGTATGAATACATCATAGAGCTACTTAGGAGTCAAAATTCATGCAAGCATAGGACAAGATTGATCATTTTTGTGCTTGTGATTCTAATTGATAGATTCAATATGATCATGTTGATAACAAGATGAGTGTTTAAGAAACACTATTTTTGTTTGTTGATATGAGATGTGACTTGATCTGTGGTATTGAAAAATACCTTTGTTTGGTTATTTAGCTGGGGTGGTGTTGATAAACACCTTTGGTTGATTGATGTGGTATTGAGAAATACCGTTGGTGAATTTCTTGCCTTGAAATGGTTTTGAGAAGGATAAGATTAGATTTCAAACCATGGTAAAGTGATAGGTAAATGATAGAGTTAATCAGCTAGGAATATGTTATGGCTTGTGTTAGCTCAAAGGTCTTGAAGTTCTTTCTTGAGAGTTATCCAAGATTTGATAGACAGAGTAGTGAGCTCATGAAATAATGCCTATTTACTAGGTTTTCACCATTCGTAGGAATTTTATTTTTGCTACCAAATTTACTAGGTTTTCACCAAGGCACAATTTATTTTTCAAACTTTTAGTTGTTTTCTCTTTTTTTTTTGTATTTTCCAGAATCTTTTTCCAGTGTACATAGTTGTGACAATAGCTTAAGCATAGAACCTGTTCAGATGATTTGTGTTTATTGGATCAGGAAGTGTGTCTCCCTCTGTGGTAGCCAGCTGATAATCTCCAGATCTAAATACTGTGGTGATTATGAAAGGCCCTAACAAGTTAGGTTCAAAATTTCCCTTCTTTACTCTCTACTGTTGATTCTTATTTATTTCATGTAGTACTAAATCACCCACTTGAAACTCATGAGATTTGACCTTTTTATTATAGCCTTTTTCCATTCTCTTTTGATATCCTTGTAAATGTTCAAAGGCATGTTGATTTTTCTCAGCTAACAGTTCTAGATGTTGTAGGCATGAGACTCTGTAGTCCTCATCTGTGATTATTCCTTTTAAAGATACCCTTAATGATTGAATTTCTACCTCAATTGGAAGAACTACTTCAGCACCATAAATCAAAGAGTAAGGAGTAGCTCCAGTTGGCGTTCTGATACTTGTTCGATAGGCCCACAAGGTTGGGTTGATATGAACATGCTAATCTTTACAAGAATCATTGACAGTGTGAATGAGAATCTTGAGAATATTCTTGTTTCTAGCCTTTTCTTGTCCATTTCCTTGAGGATAATATTTAGAGGAGAAATTTTGGGTAATTTGGAACTTGTTGCAAAGTTTTGTCACATCCTTGTTTTTGAACTGTTTACCATTATCTGTCACAATTGATGAAGGAAGACCATATTGGAAAATGATGTAATTGAGAATAAACAATGAGATTTTGTTTCCTATTGCCATGATTACAGGTATAGCCTCAACCGATTTGGTAAAATATTCTATTTCTTTAATAATGAACTTGTGACCATTAGAGGAAGATGGGTAAATTTGACCAATAATATCAAAGGCCCACTATTGAAAAGGTGAGTGTGTGATAAAAGGTAATGATTCCCTTGCTGGTGCATGTATAAGATTTCCATGGATTTGGTACTTTTTGCAAGTTTTTGAAAATGTGATAGCGTCTTTCTCCATTGTATGCCAATAATACCCAATACACAATAGTTTCTTAGCTAAGGTAAGACCATTTGAATGCAATCCACAAATACCTTCATGGACTTCATGTAAAGCTTTGTTAGATTCTTCTAGATCTAAACATCTTAGTAAGGTACCATCAAAACCTCTATGATACAAATCATCCATGATGATTACATGTTTGGATACTTGACGAATAAGGTTACATTTTTGGTTTTTGGATATACCCTCGAGTAAAAAATTGGTTTCAAGATAGGTTTGAATAAATCCATAATGACGGGAGTCACAACCTAAAAGTTGACAAACTAACTTTGAGTCAGGACAGTTATAGGAGGGATAAGGTAATTCATCCACTAGGAATTCATAATGTGCTTGATTATCAGATAACTCTATAAGAGACATAAGATTAGCCATCACATTGGCCAATTGATTGTTTATCCTGGGAATTTGTTCAAATGTTATGCCGACAAAGTACTGCTTCAAATCATCCACCATTTTCTTGTATGGCACAAGCTTATCATCTTTAGTCTAATATTCATCAGTGATTTGATTTATGACCAATTGGGAGTCACCATAGACGTGAAGTGTTGTTATCTTCCACTCTAGTGTCATCTTTAGTGCATTTACCAAGGCCTCATATTCCATGATATTATTAGTACACAAAAATAAAATCTTGTATGCCTTTGGTATAGTGCATCCTTGAGGTGATATGAATACGACACCTGCTCCAACACCATGTTGTGTAAATGATCCATTGAAATACATCTTCCAGGTATGCTCGTTAAGTATGAGAATGGATTCATCGGGAAAATCAATAGTCAAAGGGATATCACCTGATAATGGTGCATCTCCAAGTTGATCTGCAATAACTTTCCCTTTAATATCTTTTCGTTCAACATATTCAATATCAAACTCGCTTAGTATAATCATCCAATTATCCAATCTTCTAGTTAAATTTGCTTTGTTTAAGAGATATTTCAGTGGGTCAATCTTAGCCACCAACTTGATTGAATGTGCCATCATATAGTGCCAAAATTTTTGAGATGCAAATACCACTGCTAGCACTACTTTTTCAATTGGTGTGTAATTAAGTTCCTATTGTACCAATGTTTTGCTAATGTGATAGATTGTATGTTCTTTTCATGTTTCATCTTCTTGTGCCAATAGTGCCCCCAGTGAGGTATTAGTTGCTGAAATATATAGGAGAAAAGGTTTGCCTATGATTGGAGCCATTAGAATAGGTGGGTTCACCATATACTACTTTAATTGATTAAATTATGTTCCACATGCTTCATCCCACTTGTGAGTGATACTTTTGTGCATAAGTTTAGTGAACAATTGAGCTTTGTCAGGTAATTGAGAAATGAACCATTGAATTGATTATAACTTCCCTTGTAATGACTGCACCTGACTGTTATTTCTAGTTGGAGGCATCTCAATGATAGCTTTGACCTTTTATGGATCAACTTCAATTCCTTTAGCAGAAACTATGTACCATAATAATTTTCCTAAGGTGACCCCAAATGCACACTTTTTTGGGTTCAAGCGTAGCTTGAAGTGATCCATCCTATCTAAGATTTTTTCTAAATCCTGTAGATGATCTTCACGATGATGAGATTTCCCTAAAGTGTCATCCACATAAACTTCCATATTTTTGTGCATCATATCATGAAAGATTGTTGTCATTGCTCTTTGATATGTCACTCCTGCATTTTTGAGTCCAAAGGGCATGACGTTCTAGCATAAATTTCCCCATGGAAATGTAAAAGTTGTCTCATCTTGGTCTTTTGGAGAAATTTTTATTTGATTGTACCCAGAGAATCCATGCATTAAAAACAACATCTCATATCCAACTATAAGATCTAGGATGACATCAATACTCAACAATGGAAAGTCATCTTTTGGACATGCTTTATTGACATCTCAAAAGCCAGTGTAGATTCTAATGGATTTATCATGTTTTTATACTGACATAATATTAGATATCCATGCTGCATATGTAATAGCTCTTATAAAGCCTACTTTCAACATTTTTTCTAGTTCTTCTTTTACCAAAAGAGCAATGTGTGGATGCATCTTTCTTAATTTCTATTTGACAAGTTTTATCTCAGGAGCCATAGATAAATGGTGCATAATTAAATCAGGATCAAGCCCTGGCATGCCAAAATAATACCAAGAAAAATTGATCCTCTTTTCTTTGAAAAACTATGTAAATGCCTCCTTTTCTTACATAGATAGAGATTGAGAAATGTGTATGATGTGCAGTTTCTCCTCTATACCAAGATTAATTGGTTGATTTGGTTTGATAAGTACCACAGACCATTCCTAACAGTGATCAGGAAGGATATCAAGTTTCCCATCCTTTAGTGCCTCAGTGAGGTTTTCACTATCTAGTGTGTCTTTTATTCTTTCTTTTTCATGATCTGAGACTGCCACAGAATGGTTTTCACCCTTAGATTGTTTATTAATTTTTTTATTTATTTTTGTTACTAGAAAACCTTATATCCTACTTAGTGTTAGAATTCCTAGTGGAAGAAGGTATATGTTCTACTTCATTGAGGTAACATGCAATATCATAGCCATTTGAAAATATGCATATATCCATGGGTTCAGATAGAGTCTAGTCAATTAAGTCAGGATACACAATTTGAAGATCATTGTTTGGATCAGTTTCACTAATGTCAAGATGTAGGATAGAATTGTAATCATTGTGTTTGAATGGATCAACAAGATCTATCATAGTATCTTCCAAAAGAATGGTTAGACCAAGAAGATCCTCACTATTCTCACTCGAATCATCATCAATATTTTGTGAACCGAATTTGAATGGTTGACTATCCAAGCTTTATCCCCCTTCATGTGTTGTTCTATTAAGATTTGCATTTACCAAGATGTGTTGATACTCTATATATTCTACCAATAGTCTTGTATCGATATTAATAATGTTAGGTGTCATGATGTCTTGTGGGTCTATGTCCATGTTAGAAGGATCAGTAGCATTGGAACTTTCACCTCTCTCTATCTGAGCTGCATATTGATGAATGACATCTATCTCTATATCTACGGTACTAACATCACATAATGAGTCCCATTCATATTCATTAGAATCTGTTTCCATGAACTAACGAGTGTCTAGAACATGAGTAGGCATGACCCTTTCTCCCAAGTTGGGATGACGATTGTCTTGTGTATCAGTATCCTCATCAAAATGATGCTCTTGAATTGCATTTTGAACACCATTAATGTTTAAATTATCTAATAAGGGCATTCTTGTATCTTTGTCCTCATTTGTTTGAGTTAAACATGAAGGAACATATCTTTCACCTTGATAATGGGGATTGTCATCATGAATATGTAATAATCTCCCATATGAATGTTGTGTGAATTCTATTTCTTCTTTTGATTCTTTTATTTCTTCATCAAAGATTGGCCCATCTTGAATGAGAGGTATTTGTGATTGTTTAGAATATCCAATTCCCACTTTGTCTCAAGGATCTCTAAATTTTGTAAATATTGGTTCAACCAAACCCTCTCTATTATTTCCTAAAGGTCCTTTTCCTTGATATCCCATTTTTTCCATGATACGTAGACCATATCCATATTGTTGAGTGGTAATTTGAATATGATTGATATCCTAATGAGAATCATATTTGTCTTTGTATAATCAACTTAACACATCTGCATCCTCTTTTTCTTTTTCCACCGATTTTCCTTTTACAAAGGTTCCATTGAATTTTGTTTGCACTTTAGGTGTTACTGACATTGTAGAAGATGATGGTCTCCCTTGTGATCTTGGAGATAAGGCTAGTGCTATCACAAAGAGTAATTGATCAATATTGTATTCTCCCATGCCATTATCATGTAATTTTAGTTTCTTTTCAATTCTTGCATAAATGTGGAGATTGACCTTTCTGGGACTTGTTCTTGATAAGCTTCTATATTATATGGAACCATTCATTCATTTGATTGACACATATTGTTACAAGATTGAAAGTAGGTTGTGTCAGCTAGGATTGTTATCTCTTCTCCATTATATGTGAATTTCAAGCATTGATGAAAATTAGAGGGGACAACTTCCATTTCGTGTATCCAAGGTCTTCCCAAAATAATATTGTAAGATAGTTTAAGATCAAGTACCTGGAACACCACATTTGTTTCTATAGGACCCACTCTGATTGGAAACATAACTAGCCCTTTGGATGATCTTTATTCATAATCATATGATTTTATAGTTATTCTCTTCTTAGGATCAATATGTTCATCTGAGAACCCCAACTCTTTGATCAAACCTAGAGTGCAAATGTTGAGGCCTGCACCTCCATTTATCATGACTCATCTTACTTGATGTATAAGAATGAGTACTTCTATGTGAAGTGGAATGTTATGAGGGTGACTTAAGGCATTTTCATCCTCCTTAGAAAAGGATAAATAATGAGGTGTAGTCAAGTGTCCCACCATGGTTTTAAATTTATCTATGTCCAAATTGTCAGGAACATTTGTTTCAACCAAGGATTTTCCCAAAATCTCTTTATGTGATAGAGAGAGTTTAAGAAATTAAATAATTGATATTTATGCAGGAGTTATTTTTAATTGATCAACAAAGCTATAATTAGATGAGAAAGATGATGGAGTTTGCTTGGCTATTGTGGGTTTTGATGATATAGGAAGTTTTGAAGCATTTCCTTTTAGGACTACTTTAGCTTTTCCTCATGTTACTGCATTAGAAGCTTCAGCCTTTTTCTTGTCTTTGATAATGATCACATTGACCCTTTGATCGACATCTTCTAGCATGTTCATATTTTTGTCATGAGGATATGTGTAGTTCACCTGATTACCTTTTGCATTGGATGACTCTCTTTTCTCATAGTTAGGTAAAGGTAATTGAAAAGATGTATGATCTTCATTTGTCTTGTGACCATCCACTGTAATGACCTCGTTGTCAATCAAGTCTTGTAACAAATGTTTTAGTTTCATGCACTCATTTGTTCCATGCCCTTTGTTTCTATGGTACTCGCAATAGTGTGCATCATTCCACCATTTAGGCTTAGCTGGTGGTTCATATGATCTTGATTCTGGTAATGTGACCATCTTGTGAGTGACAAGTTTTCGTAATGCTGATTCCAAAGAATCCCCAAGAGGTGTAAATATCCATTTAGGAGTATATGTAAAAGGTGGTTTTGTTGATTTTTGTTTTGATTAAACCACACACTAGACGCCACAATAGGATTCTTAGGAGGAGTAGTAGTAGACAAATTGAATGTTGGTTGTTGTGATTTTACGTTATGAGAATCTACTACTCCATCATTGACAAATTTTTGATTCTTATTCCAAAACTTTGATTTATCTTGATTTCCATTGTAGTTTGGATTGAAAGACCCTTTAGTCTCTTTGTAGATTTTAAGTTCACCTTTTCTTATCAAGGTATCTTGAATTTTGATTCCCATCTCAATAATTTTGTCAAATGTTGGGATGCATTGTAGTTGGATATAATGATTTAATTATGTGACCAAGTTGTTTACAAAATATCCATCTTTTATGTTTCCAGGATTAATCAAGGATATCGTGCAAAATTTCTTCTCCATCTTTGTAGATAAGATATAAAAGATTCACCAACTCACTGTTCGGCATTGCAAAAATCAATCATAGTAATAGGATTTTGAATGTTGTATGAATAGTGTTGCATGGACCATTCCACAAGTTCTTCAAAGGTTTTTATCCCATGTGGTAATTTAGAAAACCATTATGTTGCTTTTCCACTCAAACTGCGAGGGAATAATCTCATAAGATATATTTATTTGGTATGGTTTCTTTTTCTTTCTTCATGTCAAGAAGTTGACTTTTTAAATCTTCCACTTGTTTCACAAGGATAGTCATAGGATTTTCTTCTTCTTGTGTTTTGAGTTGTTTCACATCAAAATCTTGAGGTAGTTTTATCCCTGTTGAAGCTAGATGCATGAAGCATTTTTCTTTATCTACCATTAGGATTTTACCCATGATATTTTGAAACCTTGCATCTTGTTGGACTTTTTGGATATAATCCTCAATTATTTCTTCATCATTATTGGTTTTAGAAGCCCATTCACGTTCAATTCCATCCATGTTGTTGTTGTTGTTTTTGGTATTGTTGGTGTTGGTAGTAGTTTCTGAATCACTTCCTCTAGGAGCTGAAAAAGGATCGTACTCTTGTTCTTGTTGTGCTTCAATGTGTATTCTAGAATGTCTTGAAGTATCTATGTGTCAAATATGTCCACTTCTTATCCACACCATGTAGGATTAAAGATACTTGATTTGCAAATAATAGCAACCTATCACCTATAGTTTCAATGTTTGATAGACTAGCTTTACAATTGGTCAAAGTTGGTGAAAAATTGTTGATGTAATTGATAATGTTTGAGATCTTGATGAAGGTTAGATTGACCTTGATAGTGATATTTAAACACAAAGAGGGTTAATATGACCAATTAAAAAGTAGTGTGAGTTGATCGAAACTAATAGAAAATAGTTTGATTTTCTAGGAACCAAGGTTTGATTTGAGCACTTTTTATATTTAGGACTAGAAATAGATGACTTTAGAATTTCCACTTTTGAAGTGAGTTTTGAGATAAATAGCACAAAATGACATTTGTTTTTGACAAACAAGACAACAATAAATTAAGGACAATGTTTTAGGACCAATGTTTTTGAGAAACAAGTTAACAAGAACTTAAGGACAATGCTTTAGGACTAATGTTTTTGAGCAAACAAGACAACAAGAACTTAAGGACTATGCTTTAGGACCAATTTTTTTGAGGAAATTTTGGACTAATTTCTTGAGAACTTTCATGAAAAGGATCCAACCACCATTTTGAATAGAGTTACCCATTTTTGGAATGCTTGCAAGGTGTTTTGAATTATGCAAATTTTAGTGACACACACACACACAAAGAAAGTTGTTTTTATCATGGTTTTGATAAGGATTGTTTGTTTTTGAAAATTTTATGATTATAAGGGTAAAAACATGCACTATCCCTACAAAATTGGCATAGAATGAAAATTGCTTTCTTGTAAACTTAGGTACACACCCATTTGCTAATCAGAATATGGCTATCACCAAGCATGCAATGGCTCCAGTCATGATACCATATTATCCAGTTTCAAATGCAAATGGGGGCATGATATGATGAGTATCTTGGGGCAATTAATTTTTGCCTTGCATAAGGATTATCTCCTTTTAGGGGTGATCCAGGTAGCTTCTAATCTTTAGGTGTCTAGTAAGGTTCTCAGTAAAATGTAATGTGTTATTATGTATCTGCAAGTATACTGCACACAAACACTCAATAAATAATTATATCCAAGGTTAGTATGATAAAATCAATGAAAAACATAGAAAACCTTGAGAAATCAAATTATTTCTTCCTAGTCATGAAGATTCTACTCTAAATTGTAAATTGCTCTCAGATTAAGCATGTTAGATCATAGAATGAAAATCATGAAATGTAAGATTCATTGTAAAAATCCCTCAAATGCTTAAGAACATGTTCAATTATGCATAATTTTGATCAAATTATATAAATGAACTAGATTAGCATGCTAAAAATGATGAACTAGATGAGCTAAAATGAAATTGACATTATATCTATGCTTGAATTCTTATTCTCCTATATCAAATGAGATTAGAATGGCTTCTTTTTATAGAGAATTCTTGGAGGGAAAAGGAAAATTTGAATTTTGAATTCATTGGTTGAGATGAATCCATGAGGGATGGTTGAGATGGAAACTTTCTTGATCCAAGTGATTACGACCTATTGGTTAGAGGCTTTATCCTTGAGGCATGTAGAAGGAATATTAATTGTTTGATTTAATTTATTCCTTTTAATTGATTGGTTTAGCCATGTATTTAATTTTTTGATTTGATTTAATACATTCAAGGTTAATTGAAGAATTAATGGCTTTTGATAGATGCCTCTTGATGAGTGATCTTGGATTGTTGATTTTTAATGAATTATATACTTAACTTGATCTAGTTTAATTATATAATTGTGATTAGCTTTATATTGGTAGTCTTGGTTAGGACCTAGAGGACTTAATTGAAGATTAGGGCTTTTGAGTCTATCAGACCATTTTTAGGTGATTACACCTTTTCCTCTAACCAATTTAGTAATATGGATTTCTAAGTTAAATTCCTAAATTTGATTAATCCATTTACATCTCTTACCAGTCACTTTAGATTGGGTAAGGATGTCGTTTACTGCTAAATGAGGTACATATGCAAGAACTTTGGCACATACCAAGTAGGGTTTAAATGATTTAATAGCTTTCACCAAAGCATAAGCCTACTTCTCCATCATTTCATAGTTTAGTTCTATAGCTTGAAGATATTTTCTAAAGAATGCAATTGGATGCTCAAATCCCTCCTCATCTTTCTGAAGTAGAACAAAAATAATAGTATATAATGATGCAAATGAGAACAAGGAAAAGGGCTTACTATAATTAGGAGATTTTAAAATAGGAGCCCCCTTGTACTGCTTTCTTAATCTTTTCAAAAGCTAACTAATCTTCTTCATTCCATTGAAATTTTTTTAGCTTTCTTTAATAACATGATGATTGGTTTGACAATTTTAGTAAAATTTTTAATGAATCTTCTAACAAAATTAATCTTTCCTAGGAAAGATTGCACACCTTTGATATTACTTGGTGTAGTGACCTTCTAAATGGATTCTATCCTTTTAGGGTCAATCCTTACTCCATCTTTGGACACTATATGTCCCAATAGCTTTGCCTTTGTGACTACAAATTGACATATCCTAAGATTTAGTGAAATACCATATTATAAACCCTTGTTGAAATCTTTTTCTAGATGTTCATAATGATCCCTTCCTTTCTTAAAAAATGCAGTAAAATCATCTTGGTAAATTACCAAGAATAATTATATAAACTCTTTGAATGCTACATACATGGCTATTTGAAAATTTGCTCCTACATTTATTAGTCCAAATGGCATTCTAACATATACATAAGTTCCACATGGAGTAGTAAATGTAGTATTGAACTGTTATGATTCTTTAACAAGTACCTGGTTGTACCCTAAAAATCCATCCATTATTGATAATAACTCACAACCAATAACCTTATGCAACATTGCCTCCATATTTGGTAGAGAATAGTTGTCTTTCAAGGATGCAATGTTCAGATTTCTGAAATCAACGCATAATCTTATGTCACCATTCTTTTTACTTACTAGTACTAGATTATAAACCCAGGTTGAATGTCTGATAGGCTAGATAATTCTGACATCCTTTAGCATCATCAACTCATGTTGCATTTTAGGATCTAACAGTGGATTAATGGGTCTATATTTGTGTCTGAATGGTTTTACATCTATTTTGAGTGGGATTTCATGCTCCAAAAGGTTTTCCCTATAAGATTTTAAATCTTCATAAGACCATGCAAACACATGCTTATGTTTTCTTAATAATTTTATCAAATTTGTTCAGACACGGGAATCCAATCCTTTTCCAATATAAAATATATAAGGAGTGGTCTCTAATCCCAAATTTATTTCCTTTAAATCCTCAATTTTGGCATTTCTTTATTCTTGATGCATGTTCACTTTGATCACTAAAAAATGCCTCTAATTCTACCAATCCCTTAGGAATATGACTAGAACTTAGTTGGACAACCTCATCCCCCAATACACAATCCATACCATCAATGATCTCAAGTAAAGTATTTTAATCTATGTGTTGTTCTTCATAATTATCTAAGCATTGAAGAAATCTAAGGATATCTTAATCATCTTCAAATACTTGGCAGTTGTAAATATTATCAGGGAAAACTACTCTTGTCTTAACCTCAACTATTGATACCCCATTTAAGGTCAAATCATCATTTTTCAAAGCAACATTAGCTAAGAAATCTTCCATAATATTTTTAGACGTTTCTATATAATTTATATTGAAGGCATCAAAGAATTCAGTTTTGTCCCAAATAGCATGTTTATATATCTTCAGTCTATCATTTCAGACAACATATTTGGACCTTACTTGGGATACTACTAACTCTGAGTCACCATACACTTTTAGACACCTAATTCCATGTTTAGCAACAATGTCTAGCCCTAAAAACAAAGCTTCATATTCTGTTGTATTGTTTGTACACTCAAAAGATAATAGGAATGGATATTTCAATGTAGTACCTGATGGAGAGATAAGTAAGACTCCAGCTCCTGATCCCTCTTTAGAATAGGCTCCATAAAAATACATTTTCTATAAACAATCATTATGTGTAATCAATTCCTTCACTAAAGGATCAACATTCTTAAATTGATGATCACTACTTTTTATTCTAAAATTCTCCATATCAATATCAACACAATAATTAATATTGTATCTTCATGCAACTCTATCATATGAGGTGTTCTACCTTCTCCAGAAACCTTTACATTAATCCCAGAAATAAAAAGTGGCATAAGACAAATCACACCAAATACTTCCCCCCATTGAAACACTCCACTTTTTGGACATCAACATGCCATAATGTGGTCAGATATCAATCACTAGTACACTCATAGTCAATACTATATCAGGGCATATAGCTAGTTTGTAAGGTAAGTGGAGAAGAGCCCCAAACCATACCAAAATAGACACTTAGGGCTTCAAAATACCCCTTAATCCCATACAATCTAGGGATCTACTAAGGAGTTCCCAAAACCCACAATGACAAGACTAGGTCTCGTACCCAATCTCCAACACCCTTAAGGGCACAATATTACACAAATAGTACCAATTAATCCAGGGATGGAACAAGGGTTCTAATAATTCTAAACATAAATTTTAGATTCAATGAAACGCAAATCCCACACAAAGGTATCTTTGAGACTCAATTTAGACACCTAAGCCTATATAAGGCTACAAGGAGAAAATATGGATTCTTGAAGGAAACTTACTTGGAACTCCACCAAGAAAAGTCTTGACCACCCTCAAATTCTCCAATCCATCCACCAAAATCACCCTCATAGCTAGGTCTCTTGACCAATCCCCTAACTCATGTTGTCTTCAATTCTCTCCTAGGCCTAATAGGGCTAATAGGCCACTTTTACAAAGAAAGTACTTGAATCTGGATTCAATTTCCAATTCCTTTTCTTGGAAAACTTTTTGTATCACACAAAACTTCTAAATCAAAGGATTTAGGCTTCCATTCCACCCCTAGCTCGAGTTGTGCCTTAAAAACCAATTCTAGACAGTCACATCTAGATGCCTATCCACAGGGTTTAGTCTTTTCTCCCTCCATAAACTGCCTCCTAATCTAAGACCTCAAAATTATTAAGGAAAATACTCCCTCCTTTCTCTCCACCAATTCTTATTATTTTTCCATGGTGGAGTCTCTGTGAAAGAGGGATTTTGTCTCAAAACCCTTGTTAGGGCCTTCTTGCGAGCAGTGGGCAATCAAAAATTGATAACTTTTGATCCCATGAACTTCAAACCTTCAAACTAGTTGGGAAATTCAACTAAGAAACTTTATCAACTTTTCCAATTCTTAAATTATGAATTGGGATTTGTACAAATCTGTACAACTCAAAAAATCAGTTAGAATTCTAGAAAAATAGTTAAATTTTATTGATTTCAAAAAATTTAAAATTGATCCACTCCAAGCATGGAGTAAGGTTTTCCAACATTTTCATACATTTCCCAAGCATTTCCAACTGACCAAAATGGTTGTGAACTTTGGGATTCAAAAGTTGCAACTGTTTGCAAAAGTTGCATTATGCAACATTGACAACTTTTTGCAAAATTTGCAATTGTAACTAAAATTTCAAAGTTTTGTGTTATGAATCCATAGGGAACCTTAGAAGGATTAAAATAAAATCCCAACCCTTCCTTAGGTTCCCTATAATATTCTATCCTACTCTAACCAAATTTTTCCAAAATGACTAAGGTAGACAACTAGGTTTACAACATCACCTAGTGTCTCATTGCCTTACAAATAGGACTTTATGATTGACATTAGTTCCTAGATCCAATAAATATCCTAACACTTTATGTTTGGGTCCAATTATGTTCTTGCAATGGATGAACTTGAGGGTGCTCCTACACCATACTCCCGGGGTGTATTAATCTCAAGTCCTCTTGAGATAAGGTCTTCTAAACTAGAGCCATGCTTCTGAATTTCTTGCTCATCCATCCATACAGATTCTTCCTTAGGACTACCTTACCATTTGACCAAATATTTCTTATAAAAATTCTTTCTTTTTTTTAATTATCTTTGGGTCCAAGATCTTCTCAAGCTCTTTTGGTGCATGAGGGGGTATACCTACAACATCTTCTTCAAGCTCTTCAACTTGTACTTTAGAACCTGCATTCACATCACCTTTATATGGGGTTAGATCACAAATATTGAATATAGGAGAGAAAGAAAGGTATGAGGGAATTTCAATGTCATATGCATTCAACCCATGCTTCTTCAACACTAGATAGGGTCCTACTTTCTTCATGAGTAGTTTAGTGTGCTTTCCCTTAGGCACTCTTTCCTTTTTCAAATATACCCACACCAAGTCTCCAACCTATAACTAGAAATATCTCTTATGTTTTTCTTTGGTTTATTTATAATTGTATTCACTCCTTTCAAGTTCCAATCTCACTAAGTCATGAATTTCTTTCACACTCTCTACAAATTCTTCTCCATGAGCACTGACTGGAGTTTTTTGTGGTAATTCTCTGAGTTCCAAGATGCCTCTTTCACTTTTCCCATATACAACCTAAAAGGGACTCTTTTGTGTGCTCCTATTAATTGAATCATTGAAAGAAATATCTTCTTGTGGTAGGACTGCATCCCACTTGTCTCCATACTACTTTGTGAAACATCTAAGAAGACTGCCAAGTGATTTATTCACAATTTCTATCTACCCATCTATTTTTGGATGGTAGGAAGAACTAAAGCTTAGATTGGTCCCTAACCTCTTCCATAAGGTCATCCAAAAGTGACCAATAAAATTCACATATCTATCAAAGAGAATGGTTTGAGGTAAGCCATGTACCGTCAAAATTTCTTTAAAGAACAAACTTGCAATTTATGATGCATCATTGGTGCTTTTACAAGGGATAAAGTGGACCATTTTACTAAATATTTCCACTACAACATAAATACTATCATATCCCTTTTTTTCCCTAGGTAATCCCATCACAAAATCCATGCTACAACTCTCCCAAGGCCTTGTAGGAATAGGTAGAGGTTGGTGTAGTTCTACATTAGTGGAAGTGGCCTTGGCTCTTTGATAGATTGTACATGTCTCTAAAATCTTCCTTACTTCAGTCTAAAGTTTAGGCCAATAATAGAACCTCCTCACCTGTTCGAATGTCTTGTCCAAACCAAAAATGTCCTCTCATGTTGCCTGCATGCTTTTCTCTAATTATGTTATCCCTCATTGAAGATTTTGGATTGCACAACTAGTTTCATTTGAAAAAAATTCCATTTTGAATCAAATAATCTACATACTCAACATGATAAGCCTCAAAAAATTTAGAACACACCTTATAAATATCACTGAAATCATCATCATTTTTATACATGTCCATTAATTAATAAATCCCTACACATTTAAGTTGGATTTGTTGCACAACTAGATTCCACCTTCTCAATGCATCTTCTACCTTATTGGAAACTCCTTTCTTATGTTTGATTGAAAATGTGTAGTCTTGTATTGATTCCATCCACTTCATACATGCTTGTGGCTTAGTTTCTCCTAGCTATTCAAGAAACTCAAATCTTGGTTGTCTGTGAAGACAAGAAATTCTTTTGGAAGGAGGTAGTGCCTCCATTTCTTCAATTACTATACTAGGGAATATAGTTCCAAGTCATAAGAGGAGAATTTAATCTTTTATTCATTCACTTTTTCACTGAAAAAGGCTACAGGCCTTCCCTCTTGGCTCAAGACAACCCCTATAGCTAGATTTGAAGCATCACATTCAATAGTGAATATCTTTTGAAAATCAGGGAACACTGGCATGGGTTTCTCCATTACTTTTTTTTTTTACCATTTGGAAGGATTCTTCTGCATCCTTGTTCCACATAAACTTACACCTTTTCCCACCCTTAATGGTCTCAAGCATAGGAGCACACAACTAACTAAAATTTCTAATGAACTTTCTATAGAAGGAAGCAAATCCATGAAAGCTTCCAACTTCAGTCATTTTTCTAGGAGAAGGCCAACTCAAGATGGATTCTACCTTCTTAGGTTCAATTTCAATGTTCCCTCAAAAAATCAAAAATCCCAAGTAAACAAGTTCTTCTACCATAAAAACACACTTTTCCAAATTTATGAAAATTTTCTCTTCATGCAGCTTCTTCAAAACCAAGTTAAGGTGTTCTAAGTTTTCTTCCTTATTCCTACTGAATATAATGATGTCATCAAGGTATACTATGCCAAATTTTACAAGGAATGGTTTGAGCACCTCATTCATGAGCCTCATGAATGTGCTCAGAGAATTTGATAGGCTAAAGGGCATCACCCTCCATTAATACAAGCTTTCATTAGTTTTAAATGCAATCTTCCACTCATCACCACCCCTAATCATTATTTGGTGGTACCCACTCTTCAAATCCACCTTATAATAGCATCTTTCACCCCCTAAGTGATCAAGTAGATCCTCTATCCTAGGAATAGTAAATCTATACCTAATTGTGATTCTATTGATTTGTCTAGAATCAATGCACAATCTCCATGTGCCTTCCTTTTTAGGGGCTAAAAGAGAAAGTACTACAAAAGGACTGAGACTCTTAGTGATCAAACACTTATCCAATATTTCTTGAATCTATTTTTCTATCTCCTTATTCTTCTCTAAAGTTAACTTATATGCTTATTTGTTGGGTAAGGTTGCTCCTACCATCAATTCTATGTTGTGACTTATGTCTCTGATTGGGGGCAACTTATTTGGTAATTCTTTGGTGACAATTTCCTTATACTGGTCAAGTAGGTCTGCAACTTTCTTAGGGCCTACTCTTCTCAAGAGTTTTATCTCTTTCTCAACCTTATGAGGTTTTTCATCCTTAGGTAAAATTACTAGGGCATAGCAAGGAGTCTATTCTTATTTCAAAGTTTTTTAAATTCCTTTTCACCAACAAACAAAAATTTAGAATCTTTTTTCTCTTTTGCAGATTTGTAGAATCAGACACTAGTAAGAATTTTAACTTTTCACCTTTTTAGTAGATTGTGTATGTGTTCAACCTTCCATCATGGTGAGATACCACATAATATTTCCAAGGTCTCCCATGTAACAAGTGGTAGGCATCCATTTGAACAATGTCACAGAGAACTTTGTCTTTGTATTTCCCAAATTGGAATTCTACCCAAGCTTGCTCTTCTATGATAGTTTTCTAATTCTTTGTGAGCCATAAAAATTTGTAAGCATTGGGATTGGGAACCCTCCTAAACTTCATTTTCTTTACTTCTTCCTCTGACACCAAGTTGTCCATAGACTCACTGTCAATCACCATCTTGCATACTTTGTCTCCCACTTTGCAGGTGGTCCTGAATAGAATTTTCCTCTAAGGGGATTCATAAGTGCTTAGAGCCTTCAGTAATGTCCTTCTCATCATGAGGACTTATCCTCCCTCAGGTGGTGCATAAGAACTATGTGTAATGTCTCCTTGGTTCACTTCTTCTCTAACCATGTTTGCCCTTCTCTCTTCCTAACTGCTTCCCTTCTCTTGACACTTGGATGCTAAGTGCCCTAGTTGTCTACATTTGTAACACATTGGATGTCCTGAACTTCTCCCTCCAAACCTTCCCCTTGAATCTCCTCTTCTTCCTCTATAAGATCCTCTAGAACTTCTTTCTCCAAAAGAGTTCTCTTGACTAACCTCTCTATGCTTGGTTTATCCAAAATTTATAGGAGCTTTCCCTTTGCCACTGCTTGTCCCTCTTCCTCTACTTCCAAAGTCTCTCTTGCCTCTACCTCTTCTACTTTTCTCTTGTATCCTCTTGAGTTTTTCCTCAAATTTCAGTGCTAATTGATAGAACTTTTGGATAGTAGTAGGGGAACATAAACTTAGTTCATCTTGGATGTTTATCCTTAACCCTTGCATGTATCTAGCATTTTTGACACTCTCTAGTTCCACTAGCTTAGATTTCATTACAAGTTTATGGAATTCTTTAGTATAACTTGAGATATCAATTTCCTTCTATCTTATACTTTTTCTCTTCTTATGACGTCAAACTTCATAATCTACCGGCACATAGGCCTCCTTCACCAAGGTCACCATCTTCTTCAAAGTTCTTACTGGATTCTTTTCCATCTTCACCCTCTCTCCTTGAGTGACATTCCACCAAGTTAGGGAAGATCCCTTAAACTTGGAATTTTTTATCCTAACCTTCTGATGCTCTAATATCTCCTCACATTCAAAGAAACTAGTGAGTGCATCAATCCAATCCATTACTTCTTCTGGATCCAACTTCCCATTGTAGACAGGTAGATCAATTTTAGTATCCATGGTCCTTCTTTTGATGGATTTCAAACTCTTCAAGAGTAGCCTCTATTTTGTAGGGACTTCTTCTTCATCCTCCTGCCAAGGGGTCTCTTCATCACTCCCCTCCTCTTCAATTCTATAGTTTCCACTACTCGCTCTCTTGACTTGTTCCTTGAGTCTTTCAATTTCTTATCTCATCAACTTCCTCTCCACCTCATGTTCCTTCACTACTCTTAGTAGTTCTGCATTTGACATCCTATTAGGAAGTTCAATTTCTTCACCACCATATTCCATAGTTGCAACTTGTCTTCCACCAAATATCTACTAGTTTCTCTGATACCACTTGGAGTAGAGCCCCAAACTATACCAAAATAGACAATTAGGGCTTCACAATACCCCTTACTCCCATACAATCTAGGGCCCTAATAAAGAGTTCCCAAAACCCACAATGACAAGACTAGGTCTCCTACCCAATCTCCAACACCCTTAAGGGCACAATATGACACAACTAGAACCAATTAATCTAGGGATGGAATAAGGGTTCTAACAATGCTAGACATCAATTTTAGATTGAATGAAACAAAAATCCCACACCAAGGTATCTTTGAGACTCAATTTAGACACCTAAGCCTATATAAGGATACAAGGAGAAAATATGGATTCTTGAAGGTAACATACTTGGAACTCCACCAAAAAAAGTATTTACCATCCTCAAACTCTCTAATTCATCCACCAAAAACACCCTCCAAGATAGGGCTATTGAATAATCCCCTAAAACCTGTTGTCTTCAATTCTCTCCTAGGCCTAATAGGACTAATAGGCCACTTTTAAAAAGAAAGTACTTGAATCTAGATTCAATTTATAATTCTTCAAATTTGAACACTTGATGGATCATACAAAAATTCTAAATGAAAGGATTTATGCTTCCATTCCACCCCTGGCCTGAGTTGTGTCTTAAAAACCCAATTCTAGATAGTCACATCTAGATGCCTATCCAAACGGTCTAGTATTTTATCCCTCCATCAACTCCCTCCTAATCTAAGACCTAAAAATTCTTAAATCACATCCTCCTTCCTTTCTCTCCACCAAGGCTTAGGATTTTTCCACGGTGGAGTCTCTGGGAAAGAGGGATTTTGTTTTGAAACTCTAGTTAGGGCCTTCATGGGACCAGTGGGCAATCAAGAATTGATAACTTTAAATACCCTACACTTTAAACCTTAAAAGAAATTGGGAAATTCAACTAAGAAACTAGATCATCTTTCTGATTCCTTCAATGGTTCATTAGGGTTCGTACAGATCCATACAACTCATAAAATCAGTTAGAATTATAGAAAATAGTTGAATTTTATTGATTTCAATGCCAAAAATTTAAAATAGATCCACTCCAACCATGGAAATCTAAGGTTTTCCCACATTTTCATACATTTTTGAAGCAGTTCCAACTGAAAAAAATGGTTGTGAACATTGGGATTCAAAAGTTGCATTAAGCAACATTGACAACTTTTTGCAAAAGTTGTCAATTTTAACTAAAATTGCAAAGTTTTGTGTTATGCCTCCATAGGGGACCTTAGAAGGATTAAAATAAAATTCCTACCCTTCCTTAGGTTCCCTAGACTATTATGGCCTACTCTAACCAAATTTGTCCAAAATAACTAAGGTAGACAACTAGGTTTATAACATCACCTAGTGTCTCCTTGCCTTACAATTAGAACTTTATGATTGACATTGGTTCCTAGATCCAATCACTATCCTAACCATTTATGTTTGTGTCCAATTTTGTGCTTGAAATGGATGAACATAAGGGTGCTCCTACACCGGTTAGGCCTCAATAGTTCCAACAACAAGGATTTCTCTTGAATCCATTTCTTGACACCTCCCATGAGGAGTATCTACTTGCAACCCCATGGATTTCATGATTTATGCAGGCATGACTGTATTAGATGCTCTTGATTCTATCATGTAATGTTTTAGCATCTTACCATTTATTACCAATGTTAGGAAAAAGGGGTCAACAACCCCTGCAGAAGTATTTGTATTTAGGTATATTTGAGGGATCTCAGAAATTATCGCTTTAGGCTCCTTTCCCTTATTGTTATATTTATTTTCAATATATTCTATTTTTTGAGGTTTTAATAGTGATACATTATTCAACACTAAAAGGAATTTTTATTTTTGTTCTTTTATCCTCATCATTTCTAGGAATGGGACCTTCACATTCATTTGAGATAAACATTGGCCCATATCCATTGGATTATATTTTACGTAAGAGTTTTTAGGTTTTTGTATGATGATATTATTTTCCTCTATTTGAAAATTCATACCAGGTTCTTCCTTCTTGGATTTCTTATTTTCAATTTTGGGAGAGGAATACCATGCCTCTGATACTTTATTTTTACCTTCATGTACATCTTTTGGATCACTAGCTTTGTTTATTATTTTGACCTTAGGTTTGTTTAAATTTTCCCCAAGTCCATCTCTTTTTGGTATATACTTGGAATCTGCCTTGTTTTCTTTAATGAAGATGCCTTCTAGATGAATACCAACATTTCCCACAACTTTATTTCTTAAGTGGTAGTTATTTCTTTCTTTTTTCACTAGATCAGCAGTGATTCTAGCCTTTTCTTCCTAAGAGGGTTTTCTTATAGTGGTAGAACCTTGACTATTATGGGCATAAAATCTTATATCATCAACTTCCTCTTCATCACTATCAGATAGGACTTGTTGGTGATATACCTATGTTCTCCCTTGTCAACCATACATGTCATGGTTCTCAGTTTCTTCTTCTAAATATACATCAGAACATGCATAGGCATTTGTCATATTGTGATCACATAGCTCATCTTCTTCACACTCTTTCTCTTCATTAGAAATGATGTCTAAGGATACAATACACAAATTAGGGTTGTGTAGGGCTTGAAAATAAAAGTGAATTTCTTGTACCTTTCTGGATGTGATGGCCTCCTTATAAATTTTTCATCCTCCTCGAAAGAAGTAACCTTGGCTTTTGAAGATGTAGTATTTTTATCACCAACATAAGAATATTTGGAAGATTGCAAAAATTCAATCTTTTTCTTAATCTCCCAGGTAGAAGCTTCAGATTCTGCTTACTCCAGCATCTTTTCCATAGTTTCTTTCTCCCTTCTTGATCTTTCAAAGTCAATGTCTAGTTTAGACATTTGTTCAATCAGGACTTTATGATTTTTTGGTTCCTCAACTTCATTTTCAATAACTTTATTTTTACCTTTATCTCTAAAGTTTTGAGGACCTAAACCTTTGTGGGTGTTTGGAGTCTCTTGGTCTCTACGATACCTCTGAATATTTTTTTCAGCTTGATGTCTCAGAGATATTCTTCTAAACTTGTCAACATCTTTTTTCTCATGTTTTTTCTTTTTAAGATCTTTTTCCCTCCTCTTTTGTTGAATAAGGGTTCACTGCCTCATGAGAATTCTCTCCTCTTTAGCAAGCTCATCAGAAGGAACTTCAGAGTCAAAGATAATTGTGTTAGTTCCTTCTCTTTCACTAGAAGTAGTTGTAATGACATATGTTTCTAATCCAAGATCAGGGGCTTCTTTGTACTATGAGGTGTCCCCCTCATGACTGGACTGATTGGTATCCTTCCTTCTAATTTTATTCTCTTCATTTATTTGAGAAGATTCATTAATGTTTGCTTGGTTTTTCTTCTCCCTCCAAGACATCTTAGTTCTTGAAGCAGTTGGGATCCCACTGTCCAACTCAACTTCTAGATTATCTTTCATTCTTGACCTAGTATTCATATCTATAAATTTGTATAAATGCTTCACTTTTGCAATGATTATAGAGATTTTATTTTAGATTTTCCACCCAACAAAATCTTGGGAAATATGAATACTACAAGAATGACCTAGATTTACAAACTCAACTATAACTTGATTTAACTTTTAAACATGAGAGATATTCTGAATACAACTCTTAATTCCCCAGTATAGTCATCAATTTGTTAGGGATTTTGCTTGCAAAAATGCTTTAAAATAGTATGAATGCTTTCTCTTGTATATTTCCAATTTACCATATGCAAGAAAATCCAAATTGATGAGGATTGGATAATGTCCTCCTTTTTTGAGATCCATAGAATCAGGTAGGTATTACCTTTGAATCATTATTGACTTACAGTATTAGTTATAGTGGATTAGGTCTTTTTACTAGTTTTCTAAATGCCTTTAATTATATCAACAAGTATAAATCTATGCAAATTATTGTGATTAACCTGATACAAAGCTTAATAAGCCAAAATATAATCTTGATAATAGAAAACATTAAAGTGATAAGGATTCTCATCCTTCTTCCTTTTATAGTTTCTTGAACTTAGGAGGGTTAACCTATTCGATTATTTCTTGAAGGAATAAACAAACTGAATTGTATACTTTGTGAATACAATTACTTGTAAATATGTGTTTTCTTATGAATGTAGTTTAATTTGATTTATTGATCTTAAATATTGGATGGTGAAAAATTACTAGAAAAACCATAAACCAGTGCCTGATCCTATGGGAAACAGAGTCAATCTTGAATGCAAATCAACAATTAGGTGACAAATGAAATATATACAACTTGATAGAATGACTTAAAAACTATCCACTCACTGTAAAAATTTTGTTATTGTTAGACACCTAGATTTACACCCTTATCCAAGCTCTTGTAGTCTTGGTAATCTAGTGTAAAATGTGAATCATCTCAAGGTTGTTGGACCTTTTGCTAACTGAGATGAGACCTCCAAAATCTAGGCCGGTTCCTCTTGATATGTCACCCAAATTAGCTTCTTAACATGAAAGTAAATTCTTGAGGGAAAAGGGATAGAAGGAATGCATGAAAGGGAAATGACTGAAAGTAAATTATCCTACTAGGTGATACACCGAAGGTGACCCGAATCATAATACATTGACTAATCTTAGCATGAAACCTTGGAACAAATAGAACACAACTTCCTAGATAGGCTTGCATAAATATTTCATAGAGAGGCCTGAGACAAACAAAGGCTATTCAGGGAAATAAATAATTTCACAAACAATAGCATATTACTATGAGTAGACATCGAATATGACTTGCAAACAAACATCCACTTTTTCAATTTGGTACAAGAATGAGACAAAATGGTAGGGGACTGTAGAATATCCACAAACTCATCTAAATCAAATCATCCACTGTAGTACACATTATTGAAAAACGAAAGAGGGCTCATGGACTCCAATGTTTCACTAAAATTAATTCAATATATTCTAATTCAATAAGAGAGATTCAGACAAGAAAGCCTAGGGACAGGAAAAGATGTCACAAAAAGATTTGCAATATCTGAACATCAATGAAAGATTAAAAACTACATAAATCAAAGGGTAGAAACAATGCCACAGATAATCTCTAAGTCAGGAAAACTCTGAGCTCTAAATATCTTAAAACTACTATACATACTTCCCAACATGTAGGCTTGGAGTCTTAAAAATGATTAGGGTAACATTATAATATGTTTTCTTTATATAATAGAAACCCTAACTGTCCCATTTGTCAGAATAAATTTTGGAAATATCTACTGAAGATCAGATCTATCTTTGAAAATTAGCTCGCTATAAATAAAAAATTCTGAAAAATTTTGGTGGATCTGATATGAAAGAGGACCAGTCAAAATACATGGAATGAGGTCTTAATTAAGAAACCCAGCTTGATTCAATTCGGCCATACTATTTGTAGAGAATATTGCCAAAAATCAGATTTCCCCTTAGAAAAGCTGACTCAACCCTTACTCCTCCTGAAAGGTCGCCCCTTATCCATCTAATCCTCTGCTAGTCAGCTCTATCATAATTGTTTAAATCTAATCTGCAAAGATATTGGAATTTTGTTTTTTAAATATTTGCATGACAACGGTCACAGCTGGCACAAATATCTGCATCGACAACTGAGATCAAAATCTGATTTTACTTTAAAACATGGCCATAGATAACTTTATTCTACCCAGGCTCCACATTATAATCTTAGGTTACTTTTTCTTCTTTGTTGCTGAATCTCCCAAGAGCTCTCTTTAACCTTATTTGTATCATGAGACTCGGTGACAAAGTAGTCTCGCAATCTCCTTACCTTTTCATTAACTCGACATCCTTTGGAGATCGAGCAACAAGGGTAATCTCATAGTTTCCAAATAAAATGGAATATCTCGTCATGGTTACAAGACATGGAGACTGAAGGAGTGTGAAACGTGGGCCCATCAAGACACACATCCCCCTATTATTTTTTTACCATTGCCTTGTCACCGCTATCACTTATATCAGCACTAAATTTAACTTGACCCGCCCCTAACCATGGAGAATCTGGAGACTCAATGACTGAGTAATCTCGAAGTCTCATAAAGGATTTCTAACCATGTAGTTTATCACAAGACCCATGACTGAAAAGTACTTAACCTTATCTTTCTTTTACTCAAGTTACAGCTGTGGGTTGAGAAAACACTTAGTCGCAGGATCTCATGATACTTTATTAACCTTGGGTCATGTTGGGAGACTACGTGACTAAAGGAGATCTTGTGGTCATCGGATAAAATGGAATAGGCTTTTTTCTCTCACATGACTTAGAGACTAAAGGTAATGCTAAATGTGCACATGGAATTTTCAAGGAACCTAAGTGACCCAAAAATTTAATGAGGAAAATTGAATGAGAAATGGTCCGGTTAGGGTTTTACCATGAGCCCCTAGGATTTTCATACTTAGGTTATTTTGCATAGGCAGGGAAAAAATTGGGAACTAAAAAGATATGTAGAGGACATGACCAAGACCAGAAAGATATAAGGTCTTTTTCACTGGCTGGGCTCAACCCTCGTAGGAGCCTCATTTTACTCCACCTGTAGCCAATTTTACCAGATGAGGAGAATTTGGGTAACATTCTTGTCAATTTCTATGGGATGTCTTACTGCTAGACATTGAGAACTAGTAGCCTTTAAACCATTCCATTGGGCATGGAGTCATTTTTGCAAACAAAAACCTTCCTCTAATAGAGAAATAAATTTGAAACAAAACTTGTCTGCACGTGCACTTCTTGAAAAGTTAGGAAGTTAGACTAGAAAGCTTTGAAAGCAAGCCAGAAATCTAATCTACCATAAGCTAACCAGTGAAACAAACTAGGTTAAACAAAACCATTCACTGGACTACTAAAGTAGCTCCCTTTTCTGAATAAAACATTTTGCATTACATGCATAAGGATAATTACAAGTATATGAGGCATGTATATATTTGTCAAATAATAACAAGTTGCCTCTACAAAAATGAGATAAGATTCACTCACCTTAATCTGATCATGTGAAGGTACCTTAGAAATCTCCATTTGGGATAGGTATCTGATAGGACAGCCCCTTAAGATTCTAAAGGTAGAAACCTTCTCACTGGCATCCTCCTTTTCATGTTTGTTCTTTTTCATTATGGAAAGCCATGTCACCTCCTCTTTAATGGTCAAAAATTTGTCATCTTCTTCCTTTAAACCAGCCAAAATCTCATCAAAGCTGTCAAGATCTTGAAGATATTAAATTAGCTCCAAATTTTGGTTAGGTGATAGATCCTTTGAAAGAGAGTAATCTAAAAATGGATCTTCTGCAATAGACACACAACTCTAAACTCACAATACTCCAAGGAATAAGGGTTCATCATTCAACCCTTCACAAAAGATCCCTATGATCTCTGAAAAATCACACTCTTCCAAGCCTTTGCTAATGTTCTCCTCTTGTTGTTGTAAAGTTGTAGGGGTAGTTATGGAAATAAATTCATCATCCTGCTCAATAAATTTAATCATCTCACCCAACAAGGTCATATCATCTTCCTTGATATCCACCACCTGCTGAAGTTGCATCCTTTTCCCCTGACTGGTTTTTTGTCATAAGAAATGACATAGTTTATGCTTCCTCAACAACAAAGATGGGCAGTCCCTCAAATAGGTTCACCAAGGTATCAACTTGAATATCTATCTCCATCTTCTCAGCCTAGTGTCCAAGCTCATTAGAGTCCTTACTGAGCTCTGAAGTCTCTGACCTTGTCTCCTCTACATCATCACAGAGAAGCTTATTAACCACAAGGTCCTGCCCTGATACTAAGCTGGTACCCTTGCAAAGGCTTGGAATTTGACAACCATGAGACAGAGATGGCCATTTCCATAGAGGTTCATCACCCTGAGAGACAATAGAGGCCTATTGGGATGAATCAATTTTTTGGACAAACTGCCCTGATTGATTAGTGAACTGATCCTTGGTCACAGTTACCTGAGCAGGAGCCTTCACCTTAAAAATTGGAATATGCAGTTGGAGGGCCTTAAGAGAAGACATAGAAGGAATATTTTATTTGACTCTTGGTAAGTCAAATCCTACACCTCTTTGGTGCTGCTCCACCCTTGTTGCAACCACTTCTCTAGGCTGTTGATGTTCCAGAGGAAGTTGCAAGTGCTTTGTTGGCTTTTGTGCTTCAAGAGAACTCTTGAAGCTTGGAAATGAATGCCTTGCAGGTTCCTCATGCATAGGCTATGGGAGAAAATGATACCTCCAATTTGGAATCTTAGGCCCAAGGGTTTCCCTTTCAGCAATTTGAGATTTCAACTTTGCTGAAATAACTTCAGCTTGGCAATTGAGCTCTTCTTCAACTTGTTGCCCATGAAGCATCCCAATCTCTAGGATATATTCTTGCAAGGTGATTGCTTCATGGTAGGGGGTTGACCCCTAAAAATAGCCACAAGTTTCCATATCTTGATGCTCATAGGCTTGAGTTTCTATATCTTACTGCAATTTTTTTATCTCAGATATTTGCTTGATCATGTCAAACGCTTTACCTTTTATCTTTCCTTGTTCTCTCATAAAATCTGAGATATGAGGCTACTACCTAATGGGCTGAAAAAGGGGGGGTGGGAGGTAAGCATAGTGGGCCAATTGCCTATGCATTAACATCACTTTTTGTGCCTTTAGTACCCGTGGTTTTTCTCTTTGGAGGGCTTACTCATAATCTCTTACAAGAGCATAATCATCTGGGGCATGTTGGATATATTGATGGCCTTGTATATTATGGAAGCTTGGGGTAAAATTAGGCCTTGGAGGGATTTGTTATGGCTGATGAATAGCCCCTAAATACTATTATCATAATATGAATGAGAGTAACCTAACTATCCATAGTAACCTAACATGTCTACTTATACAGTTAGGTGGAATTTTAAAATGTTTGAAAACTTGGAACGTACCAGCACTTTGATCTTTGGAGCCATTAGACCTTTGGAGTTGCCAGATATGCAGTAGAATGACCTCTTCTAGACCTATATCATGTCATCAACATATCATTGATAGCATGACTTGAAAGATAAAATTATTTATGGAGTCCCACCGGCTGTGCCAGAACTGTTAAACACCTAGATTTGCACCCTTACCCAAGCTCTCATAGTCTTGGTAATCTAGTGTAACATGGGAATCATCTCAAGGTTGTGAAACCTTTTTCTAACCAAGACAAGACCTCTAGATTCTAGGCCTATTTCTCTTTATATTTCACCCAAATTTGCTTCTTAACATCAAAGTAAATTCTTGAGGGAAAAGGGATAGAAGGAATGCATGAAAGGGAAATGACTAAAATAAAATTATCCTACTAGGTGATACACCAAAGGTGACCTGACTCATAATACATTGACTAATCTCACCATGAAACCTTGGAACAAATAGAACACAACTTCCTAGATAGGCTTGCATAAATATTTCATAGAGAGGCCTGAGACAAACAAAGGCTATTGAGGGAAAGAAATAATTTCACAAACAATAGCATATTTACTATGAGTAGACATGGACTATGACCTACAAACAAACATCCACTTTTTCCATTTGGCATAGGAATGAGACAAAATTAAAGGGGACTGTTGAATATCCACAAACTCATCTAAATAAAATCATCCACAGTAGTACACACTATTGTAAAAAGAAAGAGGGCTCAGGGACTCCAATGTTACACTAAAAATCATTCAATATATTCTAATTCTATAAGAGAGATTCAGACAAGAAATCCTAGGGATAGAAAAGATGTCACAAAAATCTTTGCAATATTTGAACATCAATGAAAGATTACAAACTACAAAAATCAGAGGGCGGAAAGAATGCCATGGATAATCTCTAAGTCAGGAAAACTCTGAGCTCTAAAGCTCTTAAAACTGATATATATACTCCCTAGCACGCAGACTTGGAGTCTTAAAAATGATTAGGGTTACACTATAATATGTTTTCTTTAAATAATAGAAACCCTAACTATCCCATCTGTCAAAATAAATTGTAGAATTATCTACTGAATATCAGATCTATCTTTGAAAAGTATCTCGCTATAAATGAAAACTTCTGAAAAAGGTCGGTGGATCTGATATGAAAGAGGACCAGTTGAAATACATGGAATGAGGTCTCAATTAGGAAACCCATCTTGAGTCAATTCGGCCATACTATTTGTAGAGAATATTGCCAAAAATCAAATTTCCCCCTCAGAAAAGCTGACTCAACCCTTACTCCTGAAAAGTCACCCCTTATCCATCTAATCCTCTACCAGTCGGCTCTGTCATAACTGTTTAAATCTGATCTGCAAAGATATTTTAATTTTTGTTTTTTAAATATTTGCATGACAATGGTCACAGCTAGCATGGATATCTACATCAATGACTGAGATCAAAATCTGATTTTACTTTAAAATGTAACCATAGATAACTTTACTCTACTCGGGCTCCGCATTATAATCTTAGGTTACTTTTTCTTCTTTATCGCTGAATCTCCCAATAGTTCTCTTTAACCTTAGTTGTATCACTAGACTCGGCGACAATGTAGTCTCACAATCTCCTTACCTTTTCATTAACTCTACATCCTTTTGGAGACTGAGTGACACGGGAAATCTCATAGTAGCCAAATAGAATGGAATATCTCATCATGGTTACAAGACTCGGAGATAGGAGTGTGAAACATGGGCCCATCAAGACATGCGTCCCCCTATTATTTTTTTACCATTTCCTTGTCACCACTATCACTTACATCAGCAGTGACTTTAACTTGACCTACCCCTAACCATGAAGAATCTGGAGACTCAATGACTAAGTAATCTTGAAGTCTCATCAAGGATTTCTAACCCTCCAATCTATCACGAGACTCCCCGACTGAAAAGGACTTAACCTTATCCTTATTTTACTCAAGTTACACTAGTGGGTTGAGAAAACACTTAGTCGTAGGATCTTATGATACTTTATTAACCTCGGGTCACGTTGGGAGACTATGCGACTAAAGGAGATCTCAGGGTCGCCGGATAAAATGGAATATGATTTTTTCTCTCACGCGACTTAGAGACTAAAGGTAATGCTAAATGTGCACATGAAATTTTCAAGGAACCTAAGTGACCCAAAAAGGTAATGAGGAAAATAGAATGAGAAATGGTCAGATTAGGTTTTTACCATGAGCCCCTATGATTTTGATATTTAGGTTATTTCTCATAGGCAAGGCAAAAACATGGAACTAAAAAGATATGCAGAGGACATGACCAAGAACAGAAAGATTTAAGGTATTTTTAACAGGATGGGCTCAACCCTCATGGGAGCCTCATTTTACTCCACCTATAGCCAATTTTACTAGATGAGAAAAATTTGGGTAACAGTTATCATATCTTAATATCAATATTCAACTTCCTGGAGCCACCTAAAAGAATTATTCCTTCCTTGAAGGACCTCACAAATTATTGCACAACTACCTTGCAATTGATAAATTTAAATGCCTTACAAATAAACATATAAAAGCTTGAACAAAGATAAAAGAGACAACACAAGATATAAAATAGAGATTGTAATGTATTTTCATTAATTTCTAACTGCTTCAAAATACATTCAATAGACCAAAAGTACAAAGGATCAAACAAAATTATAGTAGTCTACCTTGTAATTATATTCCATCCTCTTTTAAAATGTTACAATATGCTTTTTTTATAGGCTAAAACCATCTTGGAATCTTTAAGAAGTAATGATGCAACAAGATTTGGATGGTTTAAAACCTAACCCTAAAAACATAGAAAAGGACAAAAGAAAAAAAAGAGACCAAGAAGTGGCTAGACAAAAATTAAGAATGAAATATGGTTTGATCTTTGTCTTCTTGTGACCACTGGCACCTTTGTCTGTATGTGTTCAATATAGCCTCTGATATTTGTAGTGAGACCTAGTGACCACCATTACAGCCTAATTTACTTTAGTCTTCAAGATGACTAACCTTCCTGTGCTCAAAGAGAAGGTCCCAGGTGTTATTCTATTCTACATCAATAATATCTAGGTCAACAGTGACAAGATTTTTCTTCTTGGGCTTTGTTAAAACATCCCATGCTATGACATCATCTTCTTTTGGCAATTCAAAGCTTTGAATATTCTCCAATTGTGTCTTTTTCCTTTCCCACCTTGCATCTGTAATGCTCTTGACATATTTTATGAATTTGTTGAATTATTTTTCTACCTTAAATGCCTCATCTAGGATATTATTATATCTTTCCATATCTAATTCTCCATTGTCAGAAACATATACCTCTTTACTAGGTAATATAGTGTCAAAATTTGAGCTCCATATCCCTAGTGGCTTGATCGGATTATCTTCTAATTTTATTAATGGCACACATCTTTTGTAGTTAGGCCCAAACATATTTATTCTTGCCTCAATTTGATTTGCCTTTCCTTTGAAAAAGGACAAGGTCACCCCAATTTGTTCTATCTCTTCTCCTACTTGGGTTACTATCTCTGGTAAATCTGATCTCAATGGTTACAAAGATGCTAACCTCTCAAATAACTTTGTTCACACTGACCATGTTTCTTAGTACAGGCTCAAAATTGATTCAAAATTATTAACCTCAATTTGTAGGCCTAAAAATTTACCATACACACCATAAACTATACCACTTTATGCTTTAATACATCTATTTTATGCTACAAAACTTCCATTAATTCTCCTAAAAAAACATTATTATGCTACTTAATCCCTTGTTTCTAATTCTAATGCAACATACTATGTATCCTCTATTTGAATCTCAGTATATGTTCCTTCTCTTTGTACTATAGGGGTAACCTCAAGCCTTTCTTGTAATTTGTGAGTTAGGTCTATAATTATCTTTTCCATTACATTGATCTTCATTAGACCTAACTCTCTATCCTTGGTAGTCAGGCTTGATTCATCAAATAATTTTTGATATCTATCAGACATTTGTACTTCCTTTTCCTCATTCAAGTGAGAAAAATGTGTCAATGCCTAAGATATTTCTAGGTCTCTTGTATTATGTACTCACCATATTATCTTGTCTTGCTCTATCTTCTCTTGAACATTTATGAGTGATGGCTTTTGGTTCTTAGGAGCAAGAGACCACATTGCAAGGGCTTGAGATTTAGAGTCATGTCCACAACCTTTTATCATCTATCCTATCTATGTCTTTGTAGAAATCTTGACATTAGACTGCCTCCTGACTTGATCTATAATAAATGCTGAGGCGAAGTCTTATCCCTCTACTAGGAGCATCCCACTAGATTTCACAAGCTACCTAGATACATCACGAGTCAAACTTTCTGACTCTAGATCATATGCTTGGAGAGCTTTTAATGCTTCATCTGTAATTTCCTCTCCTCATTGTGACTTCATTTGTGTTGCAACTGGTTCTTGTTTTTCCAATATAAGGAAGTCTTTAAACTCTTTAGTTTTGATGAATTCATCATCATTTAGAAACTCTTCTCATTATAACTCTCTTTCATCTTGGTATAGAATGAGGGGCATCTCTAGATTGCCATCAATATATTTTTTCTTTTTCTTACCCTCTGTTATCAAATTCCTTAGTTTATGATCATATGCACTGGTCATTGTGAATAGGCCACCAATTCTATCTTTTTTCTTCTATGTGTTTTATCTACAGAGGGTTCCACTGCTCCTACTCTTTTCTTCTTCTATGGGGGCTCTACATCCACTTCAGCCTCTTGTACTTCAATCAAATCAATAATTTCCCATTTTGAGGTGGCTCATGTTGGGATGATGGACTATGGATTGAATAACTACTGATATACTCTGATGATGATTGTTTGTTGGGACCTCTGTCCTTATCATCAATTTGATATTCAATTTTATTGTTGTGAAAGCTATGGTTCTCAATCATCTTCTGTAATCTTTCCAAATAGGGCATTCTTGGGAAAAATCCACCAAATGGGATTCCTTTTCTTTTCAATTGTTGTTTAATCTCCATCAGATTATGGTACTTAGATAATCTTGATGCAATTACATCCTCCTCCTGGATGTTTCTAATTAAATCTTCTTCTTCACAAGGTTGATGCCTCTTAGTGATAGGGATGGTAGGTGTCAAGAGTCTCTTGGAACTCTCAATGAATCCTTCTATTTGAATATATCTTTACAAGGAAAAATTCATCCTATAATGCCTTAACCATCCATTGACAGGGTCATAAGCCCTCTTCCCAACTGTAAAATCTGAGGCAATGAACTGCCTAGGAGTGAAAGGTCCTTTTCTATGCAATGCCAAGTGCTCTCTATCTGTTAACATGAGTTTCCATAACAAATACATAATTGCAATCCTTGGTGGTACTCTATATAGAAAAATATGTGGTGGCTGTGAGAAACCATACACTCTGATTAATGTAAAATTATGGTGACAATAAAATTCACCCCAATTGTGGTCACCATTCCACTTGTCAACAAATTGACAAGGTATCAATAACTGCAACACTTTTAATGGAATTCTGGTCATATCTACTCCCAAATTGCTTAACAATTGGTAGACTACCCAATTCTCGAAAGCACAAAACTCTTTCTCCCTAGAGGTGTAATTCCATACTCTCAACCATAATTTTATTGGGTTCTTTTGTCCATGATAGAACCTCCTAAGTTGTAAATTGGAATGGTCTATAATAGGGAAATCATAAAGCATGATGAGGTGCATCAACAATGAGTACTGTAGGAACTTAGGGACTCCTACCTTGTTCTAAATATCAAGAAATCCTTGATGCATTTTATCAATTACAAACTGTATATAATCATAGTTTGTACTCACATAGCAGCTCTGCAAATTCTAGGATTATCATCAACATGTCCGATGATAGACTCTCTGTCCCATTGTCTACTCCTAAGACTCTGCATGGGGTATAAGATATATAATTCATATAGAAAGCTAAGTATTTGTAAAAGTATAGTGATGGATCACTTAGAATAGGGTCCATGTAGTTTCTAGTTCCCCTTGGTGTGTGGGCTTGGATTAATTTAGATACAATAGGGGCCTCTTTGGTATATTTGGCAACTAGGGCTTTCAAATTGAACTCAGTAGAATAGGGGTTGTAAATATCCAAAGCTTTCATGAAAGAAGCTCAGTCTAGGGTTACCAAAATAGTGCCATTATCCTTCTTGATGGACATGGATGTAGTATCATATCTACTAGCCAATTTTAAAATCAAATATACATCAATAAAAACATCAGTAATGACTAATTTGGCTATTCCACAGGTCCAAGGGTTTGAAATAGGTATAGGGCCATCACTATTCTAATACAAATCACTAAATAAATAGTAACCAGAATAGTCTGGTGTCTTGGAATCTCTTATGTATGCATAATTATCATGTAAATACTCATCATTTACTTTTTTACCTCGATTGGAGTTAGGGAGAAATCGGATGAACTCTTCTAAATAATTTCTTTTTCCTTTCACATTATCATCGTCCCTGCTTGCCCCACTAGTAGATGCAACACTAATGGACATGCTCATGATTCCTAGTATAACTTGTCACTCATCATTTTTCCTTTTATTTTACCGGTATTGGAACAAATATTCTCCAAACCCTCACTACTTATTTTGAATCAGCTCAAATCTTTAACCTTTAGCACTGAAAATCACACTTTTGAATTTTGAAACTAAATCTTCATTGTTTTACTCTGTAGACCTTAATTTCTCTATTTTCTCTAAAAATGCAAAGCATTGATGCAAATTATGAGCTCTAGATTCTTGAAAACTTGTAAGATGAAATGATAACGGTAATTCCTATAAATGCTACAATCTTTTTCATGGATTTGTGATTCATTCTTTTCTATCTTTACTTCTGCGTGCTATGAATTGAAGTCTAGCTTCTAGTCATTGCATTTTGCACTGACAGATGATCAATTCAAATGATGACTTTTCATAAAAAAAATTATTAAATTTGAAAATAGATCAATATTTGATCTTATTTTCTCCTTGAGAACAACTCAACAATCTTTTGAAACATGATTTCATAGCTCCTACATTCTTATTGGCTATTAACTGTTAACCTGGTGCAGAGAAAACTTCATATATTACTTTGATCTCACCATGGTTTCTTTTAGAGACAATGTGAATGAGTGATCTCATTGTCATGAAGAGTTATCCTTAACTCCATTTTTCTATTGAGACTTAACGAAAACCATCTGATCATCCTTCAAATCAACGACTATCTCTTAATCCTGATATTAAATCACTTAACTTTAATTCTCTTTGAGACTACGTAACTATAGGCTTTACTAACTCATTTTATACCTTGGATTTCCTTTCAAGACTACGCGACTGAATTATCTCTTTGTCACTTTAAGATTTCCTTTACCCTGAGTTTCTATAAAGATTACACATTTGTCACACAGTCATCTTTTATTCAGACAAACTGTGTGTAATCTCTTTTGCTTTTCACTTGATTGTATTTTACTTCATGACCTCACGAATCAAGCAGTCTCAATGTAGCGGAAGGAAATTATTTACCTCAAGTTCACTTTGAGACTTCTCGACTAATTCAAGTATTCTAATGACTCACACAAGTGTCTCAATCTAGATTTATCATTGCTGAATCACTGCAACTTTTCTGACCTTTAAAATTTATATAGTGACTACATGCCATCTACAGGATCTTTTCTTTTTCATTGTTTAGATCTTCTCACTGAAAATTGATTTATACTTTAACTAAACTCTTCTTCAACTGTGGTTCTCATCATGATTGAGTAATCTCAAAGTCGCTTTAATACTTTTCTAACTCATGGTTTCCTTCTCGATTTAATGTCAGCCACTAGATCTATCTCCCATCTGATGACAGTTGCTTAATCTCTTTACCTTTAACTTAACCCTAGATTTCAAAACAAATCAGGCAACTAAAGGACTTTAACCATCTTCTAAAGCTTGGTTTCTCTGCGAGACACCACAATTGAGTAAAATCAAAGTCACGTATACATTTCTTAACCTATGAATTTTCATGGAGACTTCACGACCACCACAGGATTTCACTTTAGATAAATGGTTATCGCTAATTCTTAGATATTTTAACTTAACTCATACTTCTATTCATGATAATGTGACTCCATGAAATTTCAAACTTAACCTTTAAACCTAACTTGCAACTCTAATTACCTTTCAAGCCAATGTGACTGAGAAATCTTGAAGTCACTAAAGAAATTATTTAACTCTGATTTTCAAAAGAGATTATCTGCCAACCACAGGATCAAGATCTACTTCTACACTTTGTGTGCAATCTCACATAGATTGGAAGAATATTGGCTTTTAAAAGAGACAACCTGACATAAAGTAAATCACCAAGTTTTGATAAGAAAAATAATATTCTCAAATTACAAAGAGACTTCGTGACTTAAGTGAAATGATATAAAATATGACACATGACTTAAGTGGTTGGTTTTCTTGGAAAAGTAACAACAAATTAGAAAGGATCTCAACAAACTAGGGTTTTTCTTGAATATGCATGAAATTTAACCTAGGGCTAATGGGTTTTTGCACTCTTTCTTGATTTTTGGCTTTGAAGATCATTGTTTGCAGAGGAATTTCTATTAGCAAGTTGACTCCTAGGGAGTATATGACTTATTTTATGTTTTCATTATGGAAACAAAGTCATATGGAGTTTTGACAGCAAACTTAGTAGTGAAAATTGACTAAGTATAGAAGACAATACATAACAGAGATACACAAATGATCAATACACTAGTGCATGTGTGTACAGCTGATTCAGACTAAGCGCCTTTAGATATAAGCTCTATGATATGTTTTTATGCTAACCTTATACATGCATGGTACAAAATGTCAGTATGGATAATTTATAGAAAGAACAAGCACACTAGCAGTTCAGAATACAGAGTATGGAGCCGATTTTAGGTTTTTGATTAGCATATAATATTTTGTTATGTAAAGGCTAAGCGCCTATTGTAGTAAGTTTGTAACCATGTATTAAACATTATTGTAAACATTCTTAAGCCAATTTTTCTGCAAGTGTTGTGTATGTTGTTTGTGGGCTGACTAAGGTCTTGTTTATAGTCGCATCTATTCATGCATAAACATAAATATATGTAATGAAAAGTAGAGATATAGAAGAGAAGTATAAAGATGTCAGTATGATATAGAGCCCTCAAATAAGATAAGAGAATAAAAACATAATTGGAACTGATCAGACATCCGTGTCATATACAACAGTTCACTTTTAGATATAGTGCATATATATTCTCAGGAGGTTGTAGCCTTTTTTTTTATCATTAAGCAGTGAGCTCTTGGATAATGAGTCCTCACCCCTAATAGGGTTGTTTTTAAAAGACTCCTAATAGGGTCAAGCCTTTAACTAGGTCATTGTACTTACATTGTAAAGACTGCTCCTAACAGGGAAAAGGAACTTTAACAGGTTCATTATACTAGTGCAATATTTGTGGGTACTAATTCCCACCTGGGTTTTCCTCTAATCAAGGTTTCCCCATAATCATATCATGTGTTATGTTTTCTTGTGTTAAGCTTCAAGTGATGTATAATTGATTCATGTTTAAAGTTTGTAAAATAGAATAATTAGATAAACACTGATTCACCCCTCCCCCCTTCTCAGTGTTTCCAACAATTGGTATTAGAGCTATGGTCCACTGAAAGAAAGTTTAACCACTTGAGGAGATCATGGATTTAGTAGAAGCAAAACATCTGAAAAAAGAATCTTGAAGAAGCCCTTGAAGATCTAGTCAGATCTGAGAGATAAAATGAGGAACTTAAACTAAAATTTGATGGCTAACAAATGCTTATCAAAAATTTAAGAAAATATTTAAAAGATTTCTCTACAAATGATTTGGGGAAAATGGTCAAGAAACTGAATGAAAAAAACTTATCTTTAAAGGATAAGATAAAAGAATTGAATGATTGGTTAATTGATAGCCTAACAGCTATTGAAGAGAAGAACTAAGAAAATAAACAGTTAGATGAAGAACTCACGCAAGCCAATATGAAAATCTTGGAATTGGAAAACATCAAGAATAAGATTGAATCTGAATTATTAGGAGCAAAACACAAAATTGATAAACTTCACACAAGTTCTGATTTAATTCAATCACATGTTTATGCACAAAAGCTAAAAGGTGATACAACTAATATGGGATACAGTATAGCTTCAATTAAGATCAATTCATTACAAGAAAGAAATAAATCTCAAATAAAATCTACAGAAGAAAAGAAAACTAAGAATCAAGAAGAGACTAAAGCAGAACCACCAAAAGATAAGCATAAGGCAGTCAACCGTACTTGCTATGCCTATAAAAATCATGGACACTTGGCATGAGATTGTCAAGATGTAAGACCCTTCAATGGTTACTATTACTCCTATAATAAGTTTGGTCATAGGGCTATTCATTGCAGGACAAATCAAAGAAATCAGTCACAACTGAACCAAAGGAATCATACTCAATACAATCAGAGAAATCAACCTCAAAGAAACTTGCAGAACATTACATGTCAGATATGTAATTATAATGGAAACATAGCCAAGTAGTGCAGCATGATGAATAACAACACCAGACCTCCTATGATTTTTCACTCATGTGGAAAAGATAGACACATATCAAGGTTTTGCAGGTCAAGAACACAAGGACAAGAGATTCTTAAAAAGTCATTGGTTGAAGAATCAAGAGAAATTAAGTTTGTGGAATCTAAAGCTAATTCAAATAAAATATAGGTTGAATTAAAGAAGGATAATGAAGAGAACAAGGTAGTAGATTCATCCTTAGTGGATGCACCTTCTACTTCTAGATAGTTGAGCCTCATGGTCTTAGGGGGAGCTATTCTAGCCTTGAACCCCTACGTGGCCGGTATACTCACCTCCGAGTATGCACCTTTGGATTCATGTCAATGATAACAAAAGAATGTAGTATACATTCACACATTGTGTATAATTCATTCAAAATAAAGTGTGAAAGTCTCAGTAAAAGCACTTACAATATTAAATGCAGAAAAACTTTATATAAATCGGTGGATTGATTGAATTCACATTGTTCACATCTAAGATTGAAAATTTGCAAAGCACAAAAGCACTAAGCATCAAAAGAAATGAAAGTTATCAATTTGATCAGTTGGTAAATAGTTTTCAATTTGAAATGGCACCTTAGTAGTTGTGTCATTTTGATTTTCCATGAAACCCTACTTAATCAAGCTGCAAGTAAGTATGGCAACCCCAATTGTATTTGACATTGTTGAAAGGAAGAGATTTGTCTTTAACAAGCATCCACCCAAGTCTATATTAGATGATGTTGAAGGAGCATTCTCTAAGACTCTTCTAGGATCCATGCATGTGGAAGACATTTGCGTGTACATCTACTACAAGAAGGAAATAGTTTGAGACAACAAGATAGCCACTCTTATGGGTTCAATGATGAAAATAGACTACTCATTTAAGGATTAATTCATGCATCTCACTGACAACCCTATCTTTGATTATTCCAATGCAAACAAGTTCTATGAGCCAGAATGGATGAAGATACTACTGAGAAGGATACATGATGACCTATATTGGATTGGTGAGGTTCCTGTCTGCATCATTGTAGATCTAATCCATGAACTTCATAAGAGTGGACCAATTCTTCCTACTGGCAAGGATGTTAAGAAGAAGGTTGAACAATTTTTGTTATCTAGAAGTGATAGGCATGACATGACTATCGATCCTATTAAGGAGAATGACATCAAACTACTCACTATGATACTTGGATACAAATTTCAGCAGGCAAGAATACTAAATAGTGTGTCTGCAGCAACAGTTCTTTCAGTAATAAGGATAGTGAAAGATAACACTCAGTGCAATCTCTGTGAACTATTGAATGCATATTTAGTTGAGAACATCAAGGATATTAAGCATGAAAAGAGCAAGATATTCAGGTTGGGCTCTTTGATCATCTACATGTACTTCCACATTGTTGTTAAAGTTGCAAATCTTTACTTAGATAGGACTAAACATACTATGTCTCCGATATCACTAAAAGATACATTAGAGAGTAGTGAAAAATATACAATGGACATGGATGTCAAAACATTTAGGATTAAGATGCAGAAGAGGTTTAGGATACCTGAGAAGATAGTTGAGAAGTACAAAGACACCTATGCTTCATGGTGGAAACTGACTATACTTGCATGAAGATAGTTGAGCCTAGAACAAAATGGATTCACCCTCTCGGTTATGAAGTTGAAGAACATGTTTTGGAAGGTTATGCACAAGTCCTCCTATCTAATCCCAAGGATCCTAATGAACCTAGATGGGGTACTTACAGAGAAAAGACAAATCAATTCAATTCTGTCTTATACAGTGCTGACAACAAAAGGAAGGCATTAAGGATTACCTCAAATATCTTAAAATTTCATGGTGTTACACAAGAAGACCTAGACAGAGCTAGGGAAGCTAATATAGCCACAGAACTTAATAAAACTCCCACTGAAGTAAAAATAGAAAAAATTTATGATATGCCTATGAAGAAGAAGAAGAAATCAAATGAAGACACATCTACACCATCAACCACCATTGATCTAGAATCTTCTCCACCTTTTGTACCCAGCAAGTTGACTAGAAGGAAGAAGCAAGTTCCTACAAGTCATCCATCCTCAAGAACTACAAGGATCAAGGTAAAGAACACACAAGCCCCTCCTGAGGTAGGATTTAGACCTAGTCTAACTGTTCTAAAGAACAAAATTGTTAATGAAGGTAGACTAGAATCTCTCAAGAATGTCTATGACAAATATCAAGAAATAGAGAAATCAGAAATTCATTCAATGATTATATCTCATATGATTAAGTTCAAGAAGTCATTATTGGAACTCAAGAAAATTATACCAGACAAACTATGCAACATACTAGACATATTAAAAAGGAAAGCAATTGAAGAGGATATGAGGATAAGGGAAGAAAAATTAGATAGTCTTCTCCATGTCTGCTCAAATGATGAGAAAGCTATACTACTAGACTTAGTTAAACCTCATCTCAAAAGCAAAACTAGAACACTTCATATCATGAATAAAGAGTATGATTTGGTTAGTGAAGAGACTAAGAAAGCTTTTGAGCATGTATTTCTAGATAAACATATGTATCCTTCAATGGTTCCTATAGAAAATGTTACTCCAGTTCCTCCCAAACAAGTTACAAAACTAGTGATTCAGAATGCACCTAAGACAGGTCCTCAGTTTTCAGCACCCTTAGTCTCAATAGCTTCTTATATAGTAAAAGATTCAGGAGATACTATAGTGATTGATGATATAAGGATATCCATGACCGCCTCTGACAATGACATGGAGAAAGTTGAAAAAGCATTTGTAAGTACTGGAGAGACAAAGGAGGTATGCACTGATGACACATCCTTACAAAAAAATGAAGTTCCCTCTAAAGATTCAACAAATTTGAATAAAGAGGAAGATAATCAAACTAATGTGACACTAGTAATGGAGATTCCAGTAAAAAGTGAATGCATGGATACTAGTCAGAATACTATATTCACACCATCCATTCAACCATCTACTTCATTTCTATCAAGCTTAACTCCTGACTTAGAAAGTCTGGATGCATGAGGAGAAGAAGACTTGATCAAGATCAGTGTCCTCACCATTGAAAAAGACAAAGAGAAACAATTTATGAGAAACCCTCTCTTTTTGGAATCAATGAACATTTTGAATGACCTAATGCCTAAGGAAAAGAAAGTAGCTAAAATTCAATCAGTTGATTATGTAGACAATATCCTCACAAGCTTTAAAGCACATTTTACAAGTTTAGTAGACTCAGCTACTACAATTGTAGAAGATGAGTATAAAAAGGAAAGACTGAATGAAGTGGTACAAAAATTTTCCTTGGATTTAAAGTCATTAAATATTGGTCTGTCAATGTTGAAAGAGTTGGCATCAAAAGGCAAGAAGGTTATAGAAAATTGCATGAATAGAGGCAAAATCACCTCTGAACATATCAGGAAGATATAAGAGGTAGATATATTGGTTGATAACATAAGACACTCAGTTGAAAAATTATCCCAAGACATAAACATCTGCAACAATATCTATCAAGGTTAGATAGACAAGATAAAAAAAGGTAAAATAGAGATCAATAAGATAAGGATCAGGAAGACTCAGTTGAGAAATGGCCTTGTGCCCTCCTTAGTAGTTCTGGATGAGAACATTAAACATATTGATGCAACCATTGCTACCTATGATCAAGGACCCAGCATGGATTTGACAAAGATGGAAAAGGTCACATATTCTTTATGCACCCATCTACAAACAATTGATGTACTAAAGGCATTCTGGCAGCAAGAAATGAAGAATCTACAGATAGCCTATCCAGATGTATACATGGAGTAAGTATCTAGAGACTTACAATTTTGACACCTTTGTCATTAATGTCAAAGGGGGAGTAATGTATGTATGAGGAATAGTGTATATATATGAAAAGAAATATATAATATATGTTAAGAGAAGAGAATATACAATTTTTTTGGTGTTAGTCAATTTTGAGTAACTTGGCCACATTCCTTTGTTTCCATTAACGAAAAAGGGGGAGATTATTGGAAAGTTGACTCCCAGGGATTATATGAATTATTTTGTGTTGTCATTATGGAAACAAAGTCATATGGAGTTTTGATAGAAAACTTAGTAGTGAAAATTGACTAAGTATAAAAGACAATACATAACAGAGATACATAGATGATCAGTGCACCAACACACATGTGTATGGATGATTCAGACTAAGCACCTTCAAATATAAGTTCTATGATATGTTTTTATGCTAAACCATACACACATGGTATAGGATATCAGTACGGATAAGTTACAGAAAGAACAAGCACACTACCAATTCAGAATACAGAGTATGGAGCCAACTTTAGGTTTTTGATTAGAATATAATATTTTTTTATGTAAAGGCTAAGCACCTATTCTAGTAAGTTTTTAACCATCTATTAAACATTATTGTAAAAATGATTAAGACAATTTTTTTGGAAGCATTGTGTATGTTCTTTTTGGGCCGACTAAGGTCTTGTTTATAGTCGCATCTATTCAGGTATAAACATATATATATATATATATATAATGAAAATATATAGTTGTAATGTGGAAGAAAGATGAAAAGAAGAGATATAGAAGAGAATTATAAAGATGTCAGTATGAGATAGAGCCCTCAAAGAAGATAAGAGCATAAGCACATAATCGGAACTTATCAAACATCTATTTCATATACATCAGTTCACTTTTGGATATAGTGCATGTCTATTCTTAGGAGGTTTTAGCCATTTTTTTTCATTGAGTAGTGAGCTCTTGGATAGTGAGTCCTCACCCCTAACAAGGTTGTTTGTAAAAGAATCCTAATAGGGTCAGGCCTTTAACCAGGTCATTGTACTTACATTGTAAAGACTGCTCCTAACAAGGCAAAGGAACTTTAACAGGTTAATTATACTAGTGCAATATTTGTGGGTACTAATTCCCATCGGGGTTTTTGTCTAATCAAGGTTTCCTTATAATCATATCATGTGTTATGTATTCTTGTGTTAAGATTCAATTGATGTATAATTTATTCATGTTTAATGTTGCTGAAATAGAATAATTAGATAAACACTAATTCACCCCCCCCCCTCCTCTTAGTGTTTCCAACAATTTTGATAATAGTAGATAGGATTTTGGATGGGGAGATCCTCTCCTAGAGCCTTCTAGCTCTCTCTTAGACCTTCTCCTAGTATTATTTAGGGTCTCTATCTCTACCCTAACTATAGGATTCCTCTCTGATACTCTATAACTCATAAAGAGCTCTCCACCAACTTCAAATCCTTCACTATACTCTTCTCCATAGCTTTCACACATTCATCACTTCACCAACCCCTACCATTCCAATGGGGTCAAATTCTCATGGATTGGTTTCCTACCTCATCCTAGTTCTAATCCAATCCCTATGGATCCAATTTTATGGATCTTTTACCCATTTTCCAATCAGGTTCCAAATTACTAGTCTTTTAGGCCTTATAGCCTTTTTAGGACTATTAGCCCTCCTAATCACTGAAAAGGTGATTTTTCTCCTAAAACCCCTTAACAGTCCTAGAAAAAAATTGAATATTCTTCATGGGTTTTTCCTCCCCTTTAATATTTTCTAGGTCTCTGATTCCAATCTTTTCCGTATAATGGACTTTCACCAAACCCCTAAAAATAAGGGTTTCTAGGGCATGATGGTTGGTTTGGTTTCTTGAACTTCTTCCACAAATCCATTGAGCTAGTTTGAACTCCTCCTTCCATAAAATGGTTTGCACCACATTCCCCTACACTCTACTATCACTGATTGGCACATACCAATCAACTGGCAATCATCATTGCTATTGCACTACTGAGTCACCCTAGCTAGAATAGCTAGTACTTGCCTAGGGACTAAAAGTTATCAAGCTTCCCCTGCACACACACACACTCCAAAATCCATGTCCACAAAGTATATACAAGGATATAATGAATTCCAAGTGGTCATGGAGTTTGAACCACGGGAACACCAAGAAAATTCATCTTTTACATGTCTAGACCAAAACTGGCCAGTGAACTCACAAAATGCAAAGATTTAAACAAAAGATATCCACAAAGAAAAATTAACTATTATAATGCCACAAATATCCAAGGAATTAAATTTCAAACACTCTCCTTTCTTTCATTCAATCCATTCAATCCATAAAAGTGATGGATGATGGCTTTATAACTTAATTACACTGCAAATTGGTTCTTTCCAAACACCAGTCCATACAATATGAAATATAACCATTATATTAGGGTTTAAATAACCTTATATACTTCCATCCCACTTTTCTAGACCCCCTAGTTGGGATTTGGTCATCATAAGAGCTAATTCCTAAAATCTAGGAAATGTTGTCATGACAACTTTGACAACTTTTATCAAAATGACACTTTTTCAACTTTGAGGGTCCTAATTGGTTCCAAACCTTACCAAATGACCTCAAATGAATTAATAACATTAAAAACTTAAAAATATTCCCATTTTGGAACTTTGGTCAACCCTTTGACTTTTGGTTGACTTCTAGGCTCTAGACCCCTAGAATCAACTAGACTCAACAACACACAAACCCTAATCTTTCCTAACACAAAACACAACTCAAAACACGCTAGGGAATTTATATAATAGTCCTTACTCATGAATGCTTGGCCAAACCAACTTACAAGCCAAAAAGACTAAAGATCTTCCTAAAGACCTTACGGTACTCCTCCAACAATTTTCAACTTTTAAGCATAGATATGACTGAGAACTTCAAAAAATTTCAGGTAGACTACAAAATTGGAAAAAGAACCAACAACAGGAAAGAAGTACTATGAATATTTAGTGAAGTGCCAGAATAGACCAGTTGAAGATGCAAAGTAGGTTTCACAATCTGAGTCTGATTTAGCTAAGGTTGTGAAACCTCAATGATTCAAGGGAATAATTTCTTTCACCCCTGGTTGTCTGATGCAGAAGCATCCTGGCTTTCCTTGCTATCCTTCTCATCTTTGTTCATTGTTCCAGTAATGGTCGAGTTGTAGTTCTTGCCAAGTTGCAATTTGTGTCAAGCTGTCCAGTGTTGGTCTAGTTCCTATGTGTGCTGAGTTGTCTAGTGTTTGGCAAGCATTCCTTCTGTGCTAGGTGAACCTAATGCTTGGTTCTCTTTGACTGAGTTTTTTTTTTTTTTGTTCTTGTTGGATCTGACTTATTCATTTAATTTCTGATGGTGCATTTAATATTTAGATCTTGTCTTGGGATGCATGCATACTGTTGATGGTCTGTCTTCCATCTTTGTAGCCTCTTTGGTAAGTATAAATAGGGATGTCTAGGAGTAGGTTAGAAATCAAATAAATATTATTGGCCATAACTCAGAAGGCCTCACAACCAGGCATGCATTTTGTAATTGGATGAATCAAAAAAAGATATTTTATGTTCTTCTCTCCTTGTTGTTGTTCTTCATGTTGTTTTCTTCCATTGTATGTACTCACAAGGTGGATGGATTGTTGGGTGTTCCTTTTGGACATAACTCTTCCTATTCTCCCATATACGAGGTGGTATCAGATCAAACTTCATCCTTGGTAGATTCGATCATATAGAAATCTAAGTTTAATTTGGTTGTAAGGTAGTAGATCTGTGGATTTGACCTATAATTTGCATAGTACATTAGGATCTTTGAGGAACTATGAAAATGGTTTGAGGTAGAGAAAATGTTGATAATTCCATAATGGACATGTTGAGACAAATTGTAACCAGATTAGATGTTGTCAAGACAACCCAATGAAGAGGAGTTCATCTTGATGATGTGAGTGATGATGAAGCAGTAGAACCACATCTAGAACATGAGGAAGATCAAGCTGAGGAAAGATTGTTGAGAGTATTGTCTAGGGCACATTCAAAGCCTATTGTTAAATTTGTTCCTTATTATGTAAAGTTGGATACTAATGTTGTATTGGATTTAATATTTGATATTTTGAAGTTATTTGAGTTTGAAAGCACTCCTGATAATATGAAGGTGAAAATTATAGTCACAAAGTTGAAAGGTCACACCTCACTGTGGTGGGAGCATTTGCAAATTAATAGAAAAAAAAGGAAAGGAAAAGATCATAACCTTGTTGAAAATGGTGAAAAAGGTGAAGAATAATTTCCTTCCTATTGATTACCAAGTTATCTTGTTGAGGAATATGCAAAACCTTAGACAAAAGGACATGAATGTGGATGATGAGGTTGAGAAACTTGATAGGTACCTGAATAGACTAGGATCTAGAATTCAAGATGAGATAAGTTTTGTGAAATTGGATAGTGTGGAAGAAGCATATCAATATGCCTTTAAATATGATGAGATCTTAACAAAGAATTATGAACAAAGACACAGAGGTTAAGGTCATAGGTTCCAGAGAGATAGAGGTATATCCTCTGGTGAAGGTGGTAGATATAATAATTTTTTGCAAGATAAGGGAAAATCTGAGTGGAAAACTGAAGATAAAAGAAAGACCAAGTGGAAATGTGGTAGTTCTTATCAAGGAGGTGCTAGTTCCTACCGAGTAAGAGGTAGAGGTGGTTTTGGTGGTAATTGTTTCAGATGTGGTAAAGAAGGGCATAGAACTTTTGAGTGTAGACACTATGATGGAAATGGAAAAAGTCATAGAAATGTTGTGGTACAAGAAGGTCTTGAGGGATCCCCAAGTAGACCTAAGGCTAGAGAAAACCTTATGGTAAGGAGAGCTTTGTGTAAAAACTAAGTGGATGAAGAACATGTTCTAAGGACAATTATTTTCAATAGCACATGCAAGATGGTGGGAAAATGTTGTAAAGTAAATGTTAATGTTAAACACTAAATTTGCACCCAGTTAAGTGCTTGAGCCTAAAAATCTAGTATAACATTGGAATCACTTCTAGGTTGTGGGACCTCTACTAACTAAAGTGAAGCCTCTAAATTCTAGGCCAATTCCTATTGGATAATCACCAAATCTACTTTTAAACATGAAAGTAAAATTGGAAGAAAAAGGGATAGAAGAAGAACTTAAGGGAAATAATTGAAAATTAAATTATCCTACTAGGTGATACACTGAAGGTAACATGAATCATAACACCATGACCAAACTGGCATGAAATCCCAAATCTAGAAGAAAACAACTTTCTAAATAAGCTTGCATAAGTATTTAATAAAGAGGTTTGAAATGAAAAGAGACTATTCAAGGAAAGAGAATATTTCACAAACAATAGAATATCCAAGGAGATAGACACCAACTATGACCTACAAACAAACATAAACTCTAGAAAATAGGCACATGAACGAGACAAGGTAACAAGGGATGGACAAAATCCACAAGATTATCTGAATTAAATCACCCATAGTAGTGCACAAAGATGTAGGAAGAAAGAAGGATCAAGAACATCAAGATTTCTCTAACATTAATCACTATATTATGCTTCAAAAAGAATCCCAGAATGCATGGGAACCTGAGGGTAGGAAAAATACCACAAAAATTCTGGCATAAGCCTTGGAAGATTGAGAATTAAAAACACATGAAAAGCTTGAGGACAAAGAATATGTCACAGAAATTTTTTTACATAATCTGAATCTCCTTACAAAAGAACAAAAAATGAATTATATACAACCTCCCCTAGCACACAGGTTTAGGAGTAAATCCATTGGATGCGTTAGGGAAAATTTAGGGTTATAATAGATTTGCATTAAACAATGTATAAACCCTAAACCAGTCAAGTCTGATCCTCAATGTGCTCAGAAATATCTCTAAAGATCAGATATATCTTTGAAGGTCACTCACATCACCATTAATTTGAGTAAATAGATCAGATCAATCCATCCACCCATTCTGCAAGTCAAAAATATTTCCACCTCCATGAAAATGACATTTAAATATTTGAATTTAAACTCAAACGGTCACAAGTGGCACAGAATGCCCGATCAACAACCAAGATTTGAATCTTTATCAATTTTAAAATATGTCCATTGATATCCTTGAAGTTACCCATGAGCATGGGATTAGATTGTCCATGTGTCATCATGACTTTATGGATTATACATTAACTTCCTTCATCTTTTCCTTTAAGCCATTAAGCCTACCATTGGATCTTCTAAACTTTCTTCACCTTTATCTTACCCTTGGCACTAACCTCTGATCTAAATTGGACACGTGACAAGAAGGCTAAATGGATTAATCATTAGATTTCAAGCATCTTTGCTTCAAGAATTTAAGCCAAATGTTGGATCTATCTTAAGTTGTTTTTCCTTTAATGCTCTACAAACTCGAGACTCATGATGTCATCTATGCCACATGTTACCACGGCTTGATGGATTAAAATGTAGATGTTGAGCATCTTGCATTTAAGTGTTTAAGCTAACCTCATGATCAAAAAGGAAATGATCAATATTTACTTTATCTGATCTAACCAGCCCGGATCCACCATGCACACATGTTGCAATGAATTAATCACTTGATGGATAGATTTTGAGCACTTTGTCTATAATCATTCAACCCGACCGTCAGATTATAAAGAACTTGCTCAAAGATTCACTTACCGTAGATGGGTCCAAGCTCTGACAACTTGACATGCATCGATCAAATTTAATGGCTTAATCGATAGATGTCAAGCACTTTGATTTTAAGTCTTTAATTCAACCTAATGATCAAAATCAACCTACTCGATCTTTACTTTACCAATGAATCTGCATAAAGGTGACCCCATGGTCCGCGTGGCACAATGACTTAATCATTTGAACATTTAGATGTCGAGCATCTTTTCTTTAAGCTATCAAGCCGACCATCTGATAAAAAAAACCTAATTAGTATTTATGTTATTCCTTCCTTCTTTGCTGGGCCTACCATGGACATGTGTCACTTAGGCTTAATGACATGAAGGATAGATTTTGAGCACTTCAATTTTAAGACTTCAAGCTGATTGCTGGATTAAAAAGAACATGCTCACAAATTAATAGGCCATTTGGGGTAAATAAATTAAGTCGGGACTTAGGAAATAATACTTAGAAAAAAGGAACCCTCTTAAGAAAAATACTTTGGCACCAGTTGATGGACTTAAAACACATGCAAAAATTAGAACTTAAGTGGTGAAAAAGGTAATGAAAGATTATAATAAGCACCAAAGGACAAGGGTTTAAGAGATCATTCATAGGGTTTTTTGAATTTAGGTTTTTTGAGACATGAACAAAGGTAAACCAATGACCTATAACAATGTAGAGAGAAAGATAAGGACCATTAATCATGAGAAAAAATACAAGATATGATCTACCCTTGTGGGAGCCTCATTTTATCCTCTTGTAGCCAAATTGCAGAGAATATGGAATTTGGGTAACATTTTTGGAAATTTTTGCTGAATATTAGTCTGCTAGATACAAAATATGTGGCCTCATGACATTCCATTGGGCATAAGAGTTTTCATTGAGCCCAAAATACACTTTTGGAAATAGGAGGATTTAAACCAAGAGGAGGAACTACAAACCAAAATAGGGAAAGAGCTATATAGGGAGAAAAAACTAACTATACACAAGCACTTGCTATACAAGCAAAAAAAAACTAACTATGTACAAGCACTTGGATGAAAGAAAGGAAAATAACCTAATATAAGCTAACCAATACAGAAAACTTGTCAAACAAAACCATTCATCTAATGGTTAAAATAGCTACCTTCCTCATGAGGATATCTTGCATTGAGCACATAAGGATAGCTACTAAGACATGAGGCACATAAAAGTATGTTAGAAAGTATATAACTACCTCTTGAAAAATAGGATCAATATTACTTCTAATTGTTCATATGAGAATGCTCCATTAAAATTTTATTGGGCCAAGTATCTGATGGGGAAGCCTCTTGAAAGTCTAAAATTGTAACTTTGCTTATTATTTTTTGAATATTCATAGTTGTCTTTCATTATAAATAGCCATGTCAAATCTTCTTCCATGGTCAATGGATTTTTATCTTCTATTAAAAATACTAAGAGTTCATCAAAACTATCAAATCTCTAAAGGACTTTAGGAACAACTAGTCTCCTATCATCAAGCTCCACATACAAAACCTCTATGTTTCTCTCCAAAAAAATTTCTCCAAGGTTTTTGTCAACCTTTGCATGTTGGAAACCTTCCTCTTTGATTGCAAGTTCATGAAATGGTTTATTATTATAATGGATTACTCCCTCCATCTTTTGCAAAATTGTAGAAGTTGATATTATAATGGCTTACTCCCTCCCTCCATCATTCTCATCCTACACACCAAAACTAGGTAGCTCATCAGATAAAGACATGAAATCTTCCTCTTTGTTAATCCCTTGTTGATGGTGATCATTCTGTCCTAATTGACGTTCAAAAATAGGTAATGTCATGTCTTCTATTCCTTCAACAAAAAGGGGCATCTCATCAAATAAATCAACCAAGAGCTCAGGTTGATCATCAATCTCCACTTCTTTTCCTTGTTGTCCCAACTTGTCCAAATCATCACTCAACATTGATTCCTCTAACTTTCTCTCCTCTACACCATATGAAATATCATCTACCACAATTATTTCCTCTTATGCTCGACTAGTAACCATGAAAAGACTTGGCATATGACATTCATGAGGTAGAGTCCATGAGAGTTTTCATGGTAGTTCATCATCTTTAGGGACCTATGGGGTATCTTGCGATAAAAAATTGTCTTGCACAGAATCCCCTTGCAGAGTGTTGGAATAAATCTCCCCAAGTTTAGTTTCTTGGAAATAAGGCTTCCACTTAAAGCTTGTGTTGTTAAATTGAGAGTGCTTAGGGGTAGAAATAGAAGGCATACCTTTCTTGAAGCTTGGAAAATTGAAGACCCTGTCATTTTGGTGTTGATCACTTGCAACCAGTTTTTTCTCAATATAATCCTTAGGCTTTTGTTGACCATAATATGGCTTCAATTTCTCTCTAACATGTTTATGTGCTTTAAGGATGTCACTAAATCTTGGAAATTAACGCTCTATAGGTTTCTCATTTACACTCTTTTGGAACATGGGAGTACTCTAGCTTGGAATTCTAACCTCATGAGATTTAGGAGACTCACCCTTCTCAAAAGACCTAAAACTTGGAATCTTACATTCAAGAGCCTTTCTCTCAACAATTTTTCATCTCATCTCTTCTTACCTAACAATAATTTTTTAATTAAGCTCATCTTCCCATTGGTTCATTTGTTGCTCATTACCTAGAGTATCTGTCACTTGGTTGGAAATAAATCCTCATAACTTTGAGCTTCCATCCTCTGCTTAGGAAGATAATCTTGGTGAGAGCGTTCTTCTAACTGGGATTGGATCTCATGCTCTTTTTTGAAATCATAAAATTTTCTTGGAGAGATCCTAAAGTAGAATTTTCAAATATTCTTGATCCTTCCTAAATTTTTGTGATTCTTTCTGCAGTTGGAGCCCCTCATATTGATTAGGAAGTTGGTTAGGGGTGGGTAGGTGGTGAGCATGATTCTTTTTCTGCCCATTACTATCTTGTTTCTTCTTTAATGCCCATGATGGTTAAAATTGGATATCATATTGATAAGCTTGTTCAAGGACATATTGATTAGGGGCATGTTGAACATATTGACAACCTTCTATGATATGGTATCTTAGACTATAAACCTCTTTTGGATAGTTTTCATATGGTTGTTGCTTAGCCCATTGAGTAATATTTTCATAATATGATGGTGATTAACCTGACTGCCCATAATAACTTGACATCTCCACTCATGTAATTAGGTGGAATTTTAAATATAAAGATTTGAAATATACGAGCACTTGAACTTTTGAAATAGGTAGACCTTTCTAGAATTCCACTTCAAGGTTTGTATTATGTTATCAACATATCAAAGACAACATAGCTTTACAAGATGAACTTGCTTTGGTGGTCCCATTGGGCATGCAAGAATTTTTATACACTAAATTTGTACCCAGTTAAGTACTTGAGCATAACAATATAGTATAACATGGGAATCAATTCTAGGTTGTGGGACCTCTACTAACTAAAGTGAAGCCTCTAAATTCTACACCAATTCCTCTTGGATAATCACCTAATCTTCTTGTAAATATGAAAGTAAACTTTGAAGGAAAAGGGATAGAAGGAGAAATGAATGCAAATAAATGAAAACAAAATTATCCTACTAGGTGATACCCCAAAGGTAACATGAATCATAAAATATTAACCAAACTAGCATGAAATCCTGAATCTAGCAGAACACAACTTTCTGAATAGTCTTGCATAAGTATTTCATAGAGAGATCTGAAATGAAAATAGGCTATTCAAGGAAAGAGAATATTTCAAAAACAATAGCATATCAAAGGAGATAGACACAAACTATAACCTGCAAATGAACATCCACTACAAAAAAAATGTGCACAGGAATGAGACAAGATAACAAGGGATGGAAAAAATCCACAAGATTATCTAAATAAAATAACCCATAGTAGTGCACAAAGATGCAAGAAGAAAGAAGGATCAAGAACTCCAAGATTTATCTAACATTAATCACTATATTAGGATTCAAAAATAATCTCAAACACATGAGAACCTAAGGGTAGGAAAAATACCATAGAAATTCCCGCATAAGCCTTGGAATACTAAGAATTATAGACACATGAAAAGTTGAGGACACAGAAAATGTCACACAAAACTTCTTACATAAACCTAATCTACTTTAAAAATAACAAAAAATGACTTATATACAACCTCCCCTAGCACATAAGATCAAGAGTCAATCCATTTGATCCATTAGGAAAGAATTAGGGTTACAATAGATATCCATTAAAAAATGTAGAAACCCTAAACTAGTCAAGTTTGATCATCAATGCAATCAGAAATATCTCAGAAGATCAGATATATCTTTGAAGGTCACTCTCATCACTATTAATTTGAGTAGATAGATCAGATCAATCCATCTATCCATTCTACAAGTTAACAATTTTGCCACCGCCTTGAAAATGACATTTAAATATTTGAATTTAAACTTAAACAGTCACAGGTGGCGCAGAATGCCCGATCAATGGCCCAGATTTGAGTCTTTATCAATTTTATAACATGACCATCGATGTCCTTGAAGTAACCTGCAAGCACAAGATTGGATTTTACACACGTCATCACAGCTTTATGACTTATACATTAACTTCCTTAATATTTTCCTCTAAGCCATTAGGCCTATCGTTGGAACTTCTAGACTTTCTTTACCTTTATCTTACCCTTGGCGCTGACCTCTAATCTGACCTAGACACATGGCAAGTAGGCTTAATGTCTTGATCATTATATTTTGAGAAATTTTTCTTCAAGCCCTTAAGCCAACCATTGGATCTGTCTTAATTTGTTGTGCCTTTACTGGTCTATAAAACTGAGACTCATGATGTCATATGTGCCACATATCATCATGGCTTGATGGCTTGAACAGTAGATATTGAGCATCTCTCCTTTAAGTCTTTAAGCCAACCACATGATAAAAAGGAAATAATCTATATGTTGGAGATTTGATTATGTGCAGTTGATTGATTGTATGTTTGTCATTGATGACAACATATAATACATAGCAGTAATTCTATATGTACTTATCTGAATGATGACATGAAGACTTGCGTGGATAGATACATGTTTTTTACATGTTTATTATGTTATGTTCATACACGTAGACCCAGATATGATGTTTCAGTAAAGTTATGCAATTATGTTATTGGCAATTACAGTTCTGGAAGTATAACTGTTTAGGGCCAACGTATATAACATGTTTCATGAGTTGCACCTATCTTTAGGATATGCATGTGTATATTCATGGTCACTTATGAGTTAAATATCTTTGGTTAAACATTCCTATCATATTACATCAAGATCATGTTGTTTGAGTTGATTTGGTGAAGCTGACTCAGTGAAGAATCGCATCTGTTCAGCATTGACTTGCGTGAACTTAATATTGTTTGCGTTCTTAGTTAAGCTGACTAACATATTTTTGAAGTGTTTCTAAGAGCTAACATGACCTTCTAATTTGGAGAAGATATTTATAGTAGTTAATTTGTGAATGCTAAGTGTGAATGATACAAAAAGATATAGAAGTATAGAGCAGAAGATAAGATGTGGTTCATTCATCAAGAGTCTATGTGAAGAAGAAGTAAAGGATTGTAATACACTAGAACTGATCAAGATAGTAGGTCTACTCTACAATTCATCATCAGATATAGTGCATGACTATTATTTAGAAGGTTGTAGCCTTCACTATCAAGCAGTGAGCTTTTGGATAGCGAGTCCACCACCCCTAACAAGGTTATTTGTAAAAGAATCCTAATAGCGTCTGACCCTTAACTAGGTCTCTATACTTATTGCATTGTAATGTACAACTCCTAATAGGGTTGAAATATCTTCTAACAAGGATTACTACAAACAAGTATAGTTTATTGTGGGTGCTAGTTCCCACTGGGGTTTTTACCATTTGGTTTCCCCGTAATCCAATTGTGTGTTGAGTACTGTGTTATATGATTAAGCATTTACTTTGTTCTATACTAAAGTTAAAGAAGAAAAAAGAACTAAAGTAACTGGTAACTAACTCACCCCCCCACTTAGTTATCCTTTGAGACTATTCTAACAATTGGTATCAGAGCCAAGTGCCTTGGAGAAGAAGCCTAACAACATAAGGTAGATCAGATGTCTTACTTCAGAAAAGAAAGCCCTAAGTTTGATGGAGAAAATTATCTGGATTGGAAAAAAAAAATGACAACACATCTACAGTGTATTGGCTTTGACATCTTTGAAATTTCCACACAAGAAGTTGTAATTCCATCCCTGAAAGACCTTGCAAAAGATGATGCTACCAATAGACAAAAGGAGACATTTACCAATAATGCAATTGCCAAAGATGCCCCAATCAGTGCCTTATCTGACAGTGAATTTTCTGAGATCAATAAAATTGACAGAGCATATACCATATGGAAGTATTTAGAAGATGTGTTTGAAGGAGATGTTCAAGCAAAAAATGCACGCAGGAAGACATGGAAAAAGAAATACAACAGTCTTGAGATGTTACCCAAAGATAACATTAGAGCCTACAATCAAAGAATAAATGAAGCAGTCTCTGGAATCAGAAACAATGGTGGAGAATATCAGAAGAAGATATAATGGACAAGTTTCTAACTACTTTGACATCAGACTATGAAAATAAGATCAGTATTCTAGAGGAAACTATGCAATTCTCACAAGACTTCAAGAGAGAGACTCTAATCAGAAAAATCTCTACATTTGAGATATCAAGATTGAAGACTGAGCCTAAAAGTGAAACAACTTTCAAAGCCTCAGTCCATGGTAAGAAATCCTTACACATATTGCAGTCATGATGAGAAAGAAGAAGTTGATGAAGAACTCAAAGAAATCATTGCTATGATTTCTAGAAGAGAAAAGAAAGGAAAAAGAAAATATGAAGGATAACTTCCATTCAAATGTTTTTCATGTAATAAGATTGGTCACTTTTCATCTAAGTTTCCCACAAGAGTCAAAAAGCTCAGATCTGATTACAAACCCAAATATAAGAAGGAATGTTATCATGTTGAAGAAGGTGTAACTGATGAAGATTTAGGAGAAGATGAAATTGGATTCATTTCCCTTAGAGACATGGAGAGGTTTCTTGAGGTGATGAAATTATTTTTCCATTAGTATACTCAGAGAAAAACATTGACAAAAAGCATCACCGGCGAACACAAGCATCACCGGCGACATAGTTTCTAGAACAAAACTAACAGGAATAGACAAGCATACCCAACGACATGTTCAAGAAATGAACATTGATGACCAAGAACACTGACCATCAGAACTGACAGTCAGAAAAGCCACAAATTATGGATCTAAGTTATACACAGCAGATAAAGCAAAGTTATTCTATTTTATAGAATTGTTATTTGTTTTTTTATGGTCATGCAAGCTTTATGTAAATGCTTTAAATCATCCTAACAGATCTAAAGCATATCTAACTAAAGATCAAGGTAAAGTTGTAAACCTTGGATCTAGAGTTAACTTGTGATGCATGAATCAAGAATTAAGCCTAAACTAGTATAAATAGATGTTAATACTAAATTATGAGTACATGAATTCGTTATTATGATAGCCACAAAGAGCATCTAAGGAGAAGAAGGAAGAATTCATGCAAAGATCAGAAACAAAGTACATCAGTTATCAAGAACACACACAGGCTACCGACGAGCAGATAAAGGTAATACTCAATCATGGAAGGATGATTAATAGTATTTTTGGAGCTTTATAGGATCTGTTATCAGCAATTGAAGATTGCATATATCATTAGATCAAAGACTTATGTAGTTTCATTCTAACAAGTGCATCACATCTAAAATCCTTTTGTAGAAGGTGGACCTAACAATCCTTTGTAAATCTCTTAATAGAGTGCACACTTAGTAGTGTTGCTAAAGCTTCTAACGAAGTAGATCTTAACAGGTCTCCACTGTAATACTCCTAACAAGGTAGGTCATCAAAAGTGACCAAATTGTAAGCCTTAACTGGCCCCTTCTTATCTGTAGATAGTGAAGTTTTGTGGGTAACAATCCCCACCGCAGTTTTTACTTCCTAACAGGAGTTTTCTGTGATATCATATCTTGTGTCATGTGTTATCTCATTTCATGAATGTTTCTATTATTGCTACATATCAAAAAGAATGTATGATATGATTTCATATGCATAAAGAAAGATGAACAGATAGATAAGATAATTTACAAACTGATGACTAAGGGTTAATGGGCTAACCAAGAAAATTTTTAGAGGTATTGATTCACCCCTCCCCTCTCACTACAATTATCTCAATATAATTCCAACAATTGGTATCAGAGCTGAGTCTCTCTCTTGAAAAGCTTAAAGACTTGGGAGAAAAATATCAGAGCAATGGATAAGTTTAGACTAGATATGAATATTGAGAATGAGCAGTTACAAATGCAAATAAACTTTGAGTAGTACAAGGAGGCAAAGATAAAGCTAAGAAAAATTCTTGATGAAGACAGATTATGGAAACCAGGCTGAATGAGAAAGACTACAAAGAAATGGAAATACAAGAGTACTTTGAAACAACAGAATCATCATTGAGCAAAGCTTCAGATACATCAGTTGAAGAAATTACAAGCATGCAAGAGATCAATCTATATCTGATAGACCAAATCAAGATGCTGAAAATTGGTCAAGAGACTCAAATGGTAAAAATGATTGATGTTATGAATGATGCAAGAAAAGATGAAAATGAAAGAACACTAGCCATTGATGATGAGAAGAAAATTACAGAGAAGCTACAAGAGAAAGAATCAGGGATTCAAAGACTCACTGAGCATCACCATGAGGTCACCAACCAGATTATTCTGATGAGTCAATAAGCAAATAGATTGAATACATAACTCATTGAAAGAATATAGACCATTGGTGAACTAAGGGAAGAAAATGAAAAATTAAAGCATGAAATCAAAGTTCAAAATCAGCACAATGAGTTAATCAAAAAGGCTGAGGATAGCAATAAAGGGATGGATGATTTTCTTGATGGACAAAGAAGAGTCAACAACTACACAAGATTAGGGTACAATGAGAATGGATAATCCTCTAATAAACCTGATAAGAGGAATTCTTTCACAAACCCAAGATCCAAGAAGTTGTCATGCAATCACTGTGGAAAACCAGGCCACACCTCAAACATCTGTAGAAGCAAAATGAAAGTTATTTTTCAAGCACAATCTACTTTAATTGGTAATTGTTATAAATGTCAAAAGAAAGTACACAAGGCACATGAGTGTAGATCCAAAGTGATAAATCCAAAGAGAAAAACCTATATCGACAAGTACTGTCCTACATGCAAGGTGAATGGGCATACACATGAGGAATGCTGGAAAAAGAACAACAAGGCATGGACTAAGAAAGAGACTGATAAAAGCTACAAACCAACCAGAGAAGGTAACTCATATGTTTGGGACTATAACACATGGGTAAATTGCACATGTGGAAGGTATGGTCATATTGCTCCAAATTGTATGAGAAAATGGACCAAAAGGTCAAGAGGATGGTCCAATCCAGGTATGGCATGTTTACATTGTCATAAGGTTGGACATATGATAAAAGATTGCAAAGACCGACTGACAGATACAAATACACATCCCAATGGAAATAACATTGATGAAATCAAAAGAATGAGAAACAAAATGTGGGTAAAAGCCACAAACACTAAAGGTGCTAGTACAAGAAATGCAAATGGTGAAACCCCATCCATCGGATCTGATGACATCACTACATCTAACTAGATTGCACAAGTAAGTATGGAACTACATTTATCACAAGTTTTACTATGCATCAGTTCCATTATACATAGTTTGTATTGTAATATAGGTGTGAATAAAGATGCAATATATTGTTACTTGTTAATCTATTGTAAAGAAACCATCGGTTATTGGGCATAATCTGCATCAGTGAACACACACAGAAAAGATAAGCTATACAAACTGAATGTATCTGTCATTACACAAGCTTAGTGTAACTCGACGAGTATCAGTGAACACTAAATCTACAAAAGCTATTGTCGCAACATCTCCAAAAATCATAGATGAAGTCTCCAAAACTGCTAAGCTACCTTGACGACTTGCATAGACACCGGAGATGTTATGAATGCATTTACTGATGAAGGCAATCTTCAAAAACTAATGAGTTGGTAAACATTGACAACAACTTAGGGCACCAAAAAGTATAAAAGCCTGACAGGTAAGCTCATTTTGACACCCGTGATTTTCAAGCAGAGCAGAGCGATTTTGAGCAGTTTGAGAAGTGACCCAATAGAATTCATTCACTAAGCATTCAAATTCAAAGGCAATCACAGACATTCAGTAAGTTCATTTACTCACCGATAAGCACTGTTTTGATTTACGAAAAAGCCCTAAAATCTCAAAAATGATGGCATCGACATCTAGGGTAGAGAAACTTAAAGACAACAAGAAGAAACCATTCAAGCTTGTTAGTAGAGGGGCATGTGTTGAACTGAAATATAATTTACATCCAGAGATAGCATCTCAACTAGATGATTCTGGAGCATTCTCCCAAATCCGACCTAGGGTTTTATTGGTCGAGGATGTTAGGTCCTATATTCACTGCAAGATCTCAGAGATAGGAGATCTAGACCTTGATAGCGCCTATAAGGCACTTTGTGATGATGCTGGTTAGCTCAAAGAAGAGCATAAACACTTAGAAGTGAAAGGACTCACAAATGCACTTCATTTTCCTAAGGTTTTTAAAACATAATGGATTAAGATTGTTCTAAGAAGAATCCATGACAACTCTTTATGGTTGAACAAACCAAAGGCTATAGCAAAAGATGTTATACATGTCGTGACTGGTTTTCCAAAAATCAACAATCCTTAGGCTCACAAACATCCTTCTCTTGCAGAAGTGGAAAGGTTAACCGGTGCCAAATCAGAAAAGAGGGCACTGAAGGTAAACACTATTACCAATGTAGAGCTGAAGTTTGGAGCTTGCATAATTGGATATAAGATATTTCAAGCTAGTAGAATGAACAGTATCTCTAGCATAGCAATGAGCACAGTGTACAAGATCATCAAACAGGGAAAGAAGATTGATCTAGCAGAGATCCTATTGCATTAATTTGAGGAGAACACATGCACACTCAGGTCCTCATGGACAAACACATGTAATTTTGGTTCCCTCATAATGTGTATATTCTTCTACTTTGAAGAGTACTTTCCTTCAATAGGAAAAGTAGCATGGGCCACAACTAGACCAGTTACCATGCAAATATCTAAATTCACTGAATCACTAGGTACAAATTTTTACAATGTAATGCATGAGTACTTTAAAGCAATTAAGGATATGCTACAAGCTAGGAGTAGAATTCCTGAGAGTCTAATTGAGGAATACAAAGAAGATATTTTCTTTATGGTGGACACGGATTTCACCTACATTCAAGCAGTAGTTCCAAGGAAATCTTGGCTAAAAGGGCTTGATTATGAGATTAAAATAGGGTTAGCAACAGAAGGCATTAAGGCATTGTTGAATGAACCCATTGACAACAAACAACTGAGATTTGGTACCTATGAGGAAGCCAAAGAAAAGATTAAATCAACACTTGTTGTCAAGAAGGATGTAAAGTAGTCTAAGATAATGGTGAAGAATATAAAGAAGAACTTGAAAATATATTCTAATGGAGAAGATGAAGAGCAGGGTAAGGAGGAAGAACAAAGTAAGGAGGAAGACACCGAGGGATAACTTCCCATCGGTAATATAGTAGAAACAAATGAGTCAAAGGAAGAAAAGTCTGATTCACCACCTCCTCCTCCAACCAAAAAGTTAAGAACAAGAAGCCAAATGGCAGAGGATACCTTGAAGAATATTGAAGAGCAAGACAAGAGTGAGGAAGTTAAGAGAAATGAGGAATTGAAACAAAAGGAAGATTCATCTGTTGAAACACCCAAGGTACATGAGGAGATGTCTTCAAAAAACCTATAGGTGAACACTGAATAGGTACAAAAGGATGTCTCATCCTCTCTGCACTCACCAAAAAAATCAACTCAAGCACAAGCCTTACAAATGGTGGTACATCAATCAACCACCTAGCCAAAGAAGAAGAAGAAAACTGTAAAGAAAGACATATTGGCTGTAACACTTGATGAGGTCATTGAAGTTCCAAACAAGGACATTACCACTTTGGATAGTGACAAACTTCAAGAGATTGGAGTGCTCTATCAGAGGAAAGCCATACAAAATAAGATGATTAAAGAACATAGAGAAAACATGGCACTTGACAAGGCTAAGGAGATACTCCAACAACTGGTTCCTGAAGTGAAAATTGATGAAAATACTTCAATTAAGGAACAAATTTATGTTCTTATCAATGCTATCACAAAGCAAGGGATAGATGCAGAACAAGCAATGGAAGAGAAAGCAAAGAATAAATATCAATTCAAGTTAATTGATAAGATCAGCCAAGAAGTGGCATTGAACAAGTTCAAGCTCTCAGAACTTAGTGATGAAATGGAGCCAATGATTTCTGAGACAATCACCTTAGTTCAAAAGATGTGCACACTTGAGAAATTTGCAAAAGAGAACAGTGACAAACTTGTAGAAATTGACTCAAATGTCACAAAGAGTGCACAAGGCCTAACCTCCAATGTTGACAGCATAAAGGCACATCATGACTTAGTCGTAGAGGCAAATAGGCTAAGGCAATAAATATGGGATGTTGAGACACAATTCAAAGGTGAGATCAAAGAACTACAAGCACATATTTTACCTAATCTTACAATTCTGTAGCAACATATTTTAGAAGAAAGAAATTTGATAGCAACCCTGGAGATGTCTGTAGTAGACATCATCTATGATATCCATGTATGGATTTCACTAGAGCACGTGGCTCTAGAAATGCTGAAGGAGAAATGGGAGAAAATGATGGAGGAAGTCAAATCCTCTCATTCCCACCTTTTTGGAAAGCTATAAGTACCTTTGCCTTTAGAATCAAAAAAGGAGGAAAGGCAATGTATATAGTTATGTACAATACATATATCCAAAAAAAAAAGAGGAAAAGAAAATATAAACTTACACTTATCGGCATATGTTTAGGGGGAGTCATTCAAATGACTAAGGAAGAAGTATACATAGGTGTACATACTAATACACTCAGTATGTTGCACATATCATGTTTTTGATATTAATGTCAAAGGGGGAGATTGATGACATTATTTTGCCATTAGTATACTCAGAGAAAAGCATTGACAAAAAGCATCACCACTGAACACAAGCATCACCGATGACATAGTTTCCAGAACAAAACCAACAGGAACAGACAAGCATACCCAATGACATGTTTAAGAAAGGAACACTGACGACCAAGAACACCGACTATCATAATCGACAGTCAAAAAAGCCACAAATTGTGGATCTGATTTATACATGGCGGATAAAGAAAAGTTATTCTATTTTATAGAATTGTTATTTGTTTTTTTATGGTCATGCAAGCTTTATTTAAATGCTTTAAAGCATCCTAATGGATCTAAAGCATATCTAACTAAAGATCAACGTAAAGTTGTAAACCTTGGATCTAGAGTTAACTTGCGATGCATGAATCAAGAATTGAGCCTAAACTAGTATAAATAGATGTTCATACTCAATTATGAGTACATGAATTCTTTATTATGATAGCCACAAAGAGCATCTAAGGAGCATAATGCCAAATTCATGCAAAGATCAGAAATAGAGTACATCAGTTATCAAGAACACACATAGGCTACCGATAAGCAGATAAAGGTAATACTCAATCATCGAAGGATGATTAATAGTATTTTTGGAGCTTTATAGGATCTGTTATCAGTGATTGAAGATTACATATATCATTAGATCAAATACTTATGTAGTTGCATTCTAACAAGTGCATCACATCTAAAATCATTTTGTAGAAGGTGCACCTAACATTCCTTTGTAAATCTCTTAAGAGAGTGCACACTTAACAATTTTGCTAAAGCTTCTAACGAAGTAGATCTTAATAGGTCTCCACTATAATACTCCTAAAAGTGTAGGTCATCAGAAGTGACCAAATTGTAAGCCTTACATGGCCCCTTCTTATCTGCAGATAATGGATTTTTGTGGGTAACAATCCCCACTGTAGTTTTTACTTCCTAACAAGAGTTTTCTTTGATATCATATCTTGTGTCATGTGTTATCTCATTTCATGAATGTTTCTATTATTGCTACATATCAAAAATAATGTATGATATGATTTCATATGCATAAAGAAAGATGAATAGATAGATAAGATAAATTACAAACTGATGACTAAGGGTTAATGGGCTAACCAAGAAAAGTTTTAGAGGTACTAATTCACCCCTCCCCTCTCACTACAATTATCTCAATATAATTCCAACATGAGGAAATGGACATTGTAGATGAAAAGGAAGAACAAGAACTAGCCCTAATCTCCAAAGCAGACATCAAAACTGATTGGATCATTGATAGTGGATTCTCTCATCATATGACATGTGACAAAGACAAATTTGTTCAGTTAGACAAGTAAAAAGGTCGTATGGTTAGATTTGGAGATAAAACTCCCAAACCTATCATAGGAAGAGGATCTATCACCTTGGATGGAAAGAACAAGACAATTGATGTTCTATATGTTGATGGATTACATCACAACTTGCAAAGTGTTGGAAAACTACCTGACAAAGGTTATCATTTGGAGTTCAGAGACAACAAGTACATCATTAACAACAAGGATGGAGACATGATTGCATCATGCTCCAAAACAAAAGGTAATTTTTTTCAGCTCAACTCTTATGTAAGTTGTTTTTTTGCAAAGGTGGATGACAATTGGTTATGGCACAAGAGACTTTTTCATATCAATTTTGATAATATAGTAAAGATCAGCAATGTTAAGGCAATTAGAGATCTTCCTAGTATTGTAACACCTATTGACACTATATGCAGGGAATGTGTTATGGGAAAGCATGTAAGGAGTTCCTTCAGAAGAAAGCAAAACTCAGCTGAGAACAAATTGGATCTAGTGCATACAGATTTGTGTGGTCCTACTCAAACAAGATCATATTACGGAGAAAGGTATTTCATTTTGTTTGTTGATGATTTTTCCAGAATGATGTGGGTTGCGTTCTTAAAAGAGAAGTCTAAAGATTTTGAGAAGTTTAAAATATTCAAAGCTAAAGTTGAAAATGAATCTATAATGAAACTAAAATGTCTTAGATTAGATAGAGGAGGAGAGGTCACCTCTGATCAGTTTTATGATTATTGTGAAAAACATGGTATTAAAAGAAAGTTGAGTCCACATAGAACCCCTCAATAGAATGGGATAGCAGAAAGGAGGAATAAGATCATACTTGATACAGTGCACACTATGATGATTGAAGGAAAACTTGCACACACCTACTGGAGAGATGCAATGAACACAACAGTCTATACTATCAACATAACTCAATAGAGGCTAGGCGGAGATAAAACACCCTATGAGCTTTGGTTTGGAAGTGTACCTACAGTAAAATATTTTAGAATCTTTTGCAGGAAGTGCTACATAAAGAGAGATGATGGTGTTGGTAAGTTTGATGCTAGAAGTGATGAAGATATTTTCCTTGGCTACTCTACAAAAAGCAAAGCATATAGATGTTTCAATTTAAGATTGAAAAAGATAATTGAAAGTACTCATGTAAAAATGTATGAGAAGTTTATGATTGAAGAAAGATACTACGAATATGCACCTATGATTGAAGATGAAACCAGGCCTAGAAGAAAAGATACTGTTATTGAAGAAATGTTTGATTGCATTGATGTCTCATGCAATGACCCTAAATCAAGCAGAGAAGAATCACAGGTTACAGAAGAAGAAGAAACACCTAAGGTCCCAAAATTCAAAAGAAAAAAAATCTAGCAATGGATGAAGAGGTATATTTACTTTTGTATATTGAACCTTTAAGTGTTGAATATGCTTGTAATGATTCCGATTGGAAGAATTAAATGAAAGAAGAATTAGATCAGATAGTCAAAAATGATACATGGGAATTGGTCCCTAGATCCAGTGACAAAAATGTGATTGGAACAAAGTGGGCATTCAGAAACAAGATGAATGAAGATGGTACAGTAGCAAGAAACAAATCAAGATTGGTATGTAAAGGATATGCATAGAGAGAATGAATAGACTACACCGACACATTTTCCCCTCTGAGTAGACTAGAAGCCATTAAGTTGTTTTTGGCATACACAACATTCAAAGACTTTAAAGTTTATCAAATGAATGTAAAATCAGCTTTTTTAAATGGTGACTTGAATGAAGAAGTCTACATAGAACAACCAGAAGGATTTAATCTTTTAGATAAACTAGACACGGTATACAGATTGAAGAAAGCACTTTATGGTCTTAAACAACCCCAAGAGCTTGGTATGAGAGACTTGATGGTTATCTTACAAAGATTGGATTCAAGAAAGGAGTGGCAGATTATAACCTATTCACAAGAGAGACACCTAATGGATTACTGTTAGTTGCCATATTAGTTGATGACATTATCTTTGGGGGTAATGACAAAATTAGTAAAGTATTTACAAAAGAAATGTAGAATGAATTTGAAATGAGTATGATTGGTCCTATTAAATACTTTTTGGGACTAAATGTAAAAGAAATAGATAAAGGTATATTCATTAATCAGTCAAAATATGTGAAGGAAATACTGAAGACTTTTCATATGGATGATATTAAGCCAGTATGCACTCCCATGATAACATGAAGCAATATTTCAAAAGATGATGATTCCATAGCAGTTGATAAGACATTGTACAAATCTATGATTGGTAAACTCATTTATCTAACTCAATCTAGACCTGATATATCTAATGCAGTTGGTATTATTGGAATATTTGCAGCTAAACCCAAGCAAAATCACCTAATGGCAGTAAAAAGGATATTCAGATATCTAAAGGGAACTATAGACTATGGTTTATGGTATCCAAAATCAGAGAATGTACAACTTCATGTGTATACAGATGAAGATTGGGTACGTTGTATTGATGACAAGAAGAGAACCTCAGTAGGAGAAATATTTCTTGGAAATAGGTTGGTTTCTTGGATAAGTAAGAAGCAAAACTGTATTTCTCAGTCAACAACAAAATTTGAATATGTTGCAGCAGCACTAAATTGTTCAACCATGGTTTGGATCAAGCAGATGGTTAAAGACTTTGGCATTTAGGTTGATTATCCTATTGTTATTCATTGTGATAATACTAGCACTATCAACATGTCTAAGAACCCAGTGATGCATGCAAAGTAAAAACACATAGAGATCAAGTATCATTTCTTAAGAGAAAAGGTTGCAAACAAAGAAGTAAAAGTGGACTATGTGAGCACCAAATAATAGTTGACGGATATTTTTACAAAGCCCTTATCAAAGGATACTTTTGAGTATCTTAGGGAGAAGTTGGGAGTAATTCTCTCTCCTGAGTCTGTTTAGAAGAACCATCAAGAACATCAGTCATTAAGTGACTGATGAATGGTTGACTACTCTACTTTTGGAGTAGTACCTGTACCTAAAAATACTATGGTGCCCTTTTCCATTGATGTCAAAGGGGGAGTATATAGTAAGGAGAAGTATGTACTAAGGGGGAGATTATACTCTGGGGGAGTATATACATGGAACAAAAACACAGTCAGAGGAACTGAGCAGTTTAGAGAAATTATTGATGAGGATATTGAGAAGATTGTAAATGAAAGAGAACACCATGAATAGAGGATGTTTGTGATATCAGATGTTGCCATCAATGTCAAAGGGGGAGATTGTTGGAGATTTGATTCTGAGTAGTTGATTGATTGTATGTTTGTCATTGATGACAACATATAATACACAACAATAATTCTGTATGTACTTATCTGAATGATGACATGAAGACTTAAATGGATAGATACATGTTGTTTACATGTTTATTATGTTATGTTCATACATGTAGACCCATATATGATGTTTCAGTAAAGTTATACAATTCTATTATTGGCAGTTATAGTTTTGGAAGTATAATTGTTTAGGGATGACATATATAACGTGTTTCATGAGTTGCACCTATCTTCAGGATATGCATGTGTATATTCATGGTCAATTATGAGTTAACTATCTTTGGCTAAACATGCCTATCATATTACATCAAGATCATGTTGCTTGAGTTGATTTGGTGAAGCCAACTCAGTGAAGCATCGCGTCTGTTTAGCATTGACTTGTGTGGACTTAATATTGTTTGTGTGCTTATTTAAGCCAACTAAGATATTGTTGAATTGTTTCTAAGAGCCAACATGACCTTCTAATTTGGAGAAGATACTTATAGTAGTTCATTTGTGAACACTAAGTGTGAATGATATGAAAAGATATAGAAGAAGTACAGAGTAGAAGATAAGATGTGGTTCATTCATCAAGAGTCTATGTGAAGAAGAAGTAAAGGATTGTAATACACTAGAACTGGTCAAGATAGCAGGTCTACTCTATAGTTCATCATCAGATATAGTGCATATCTGTTATTCAGAAGGTTGTAGCCTTCACTATCAAGTAGTGAGCTTTTTGACAGGGAGTCCACCGCCCTTAACAGGGTTATTTGTAAAAGAATCCTAACAAGGTCCGACCCTTAACCAGGTCTCTATACTTATTACATTGTAATGTACAACTCCTAACAGGGTTGAAATATCTTCTAACAGGGATTACTATAAACAAGTATTATTTATTGTGGGTGCTAATTCCCACTGGGGTTTTTACCATTTGGTTTCCACGTAATCAAATTGTGTGTTGAGTACTGTGTTATCTGATTAAGAATTTACTTTGTTGTATACTAAAGTTAAGAAGTAAAAAGAAATGAAGTAACTAATAACTGATTCACCCCCCCCCCTCTCAGTTATCCTTTGAGACTATTCTAACAATATATTTACTCTACCTTGTTTGACCAAACCAGCTCCACCATGCACACATGTTGCAATGACTTAATTTCTTGATGGATAGATTCTAACCACTTTGGATTTACAACTTCAATCTGAACATCAGATTAAAAATAACTTTCTCAGAGATTAACTTATCGTAGATGGGTCCAAGCTCTAACAACCTACCAAGCATTGATCAAACTTAATGGCTTACTCGATAGATGCTGAGCACTTTTATTTTAAGCCTTTAAGTCAATCCCATGATCAAAAGGATCCTACTCAATCTTTACTTTACCGATGACCCTGCATAAAGGTGACCCCACTATCCACATGCCGCAATGACTTAATTGCTTGAACATTTAGTTGTTGGACATCTTTTCTTTAATTTATCAAGCTGACCATCTGATCAAAAGAAACCTGATTGGTATTTGAGTTATTCCTTCCATCATTGTTGGGCCATCAATGGACATGTTTCACTTAGGGTTAATGGCTTGAAGGATATATTTTGAACACTTCGACTTTAAGCCTTCAAGCTGACTGTTGGATTAAAAAAAACTTTCTCATAGATTAATTAGCCATCTGGGGTAAATAAATTAAGTCAGGTCTTAGGAAATAATACTTAGAAAAAGGGAACCCACTTAGGCAAAAGACTTTTGCCCCAGGAACTTAAAACATATGTAGAAATTAGAACTTAAGTGGCAAAAAAGGTAATGAAAGATTATATCAGCCACCAAAGGACTAGGGTTTAAGAGATCTTTCATAGGAGTTTTTGCATTTAGGTTTTTTGAGAAATGAACAATGGTAAACCAGTGACCTAAAACAATGTAAAGAAAAAGATAAGGACCATGAATCATGACAGAAACATACAAGTTGGGCTCTACCCTTGTGGGAGCCTAATTTTCTCCACTTGTAGCCAAATTGCACAGAATAGGGGAATTTGGGTAATAGTTAATAGTGGAATTTCAGAAAATCTGGCATCAGAGGAGCTACTTATAAAGTTGCAATTGTAGAGGTTGAGACACCCTAAGCCCTATCATGTTTCATGGATCAAGGATGACTATAAATTTTTGGTAAGTGAGCAATGTGTTGTGAAATTAAAAATTGGGAATTACTTTGATGAATTTCTATGTGATATTATGCCTATGAATTATTGTCATATTCGGTTGGATAGACCTTGGCAGTATGATAGACATGATGTGCATGATGGTAGACTAAATTAATATACTCTTTGGGTGAATGGGAAAAATAAAATATTGTTACCTTTGATTGAGGTTCCAACTAAGATAAATTATACTACTGTGAAAATTTGCATGGTTAATGGAATACAATTTGAGAAAGAAATGAAGAAGAATCAAGTTTGTTTTTCTATAATTCCTAAATGCTGGGTGACAGGATATAGTAATGGCTAAGTGATAGAAAAAATAAATGCCAAGAAATAGAAGACAATGGAGAATGAGTGCCACAAGAACTTCAAAACTTGTTGAATGAATACAAGGAGATTGTTGGAGAGGATATTCATGATAGTTTACCACCGGTGAGAAGTATAAATCATTATATGGATCTAATTCTTGGAGCTAGTTTTCCAAGTAAAGAACCATATAGATTGATTCCTACTAAGAATGAATAACTTAGTCGAAAAGTAGAAGAGTTGTTGTACAAAGGTTTGATCAGAGAAATCTTGAGTCCTTGTATTGTACCTATTATATTGGCACCTAAGAAGAATGGAGAGTGGACAATGTGTATTGATTCTAGAGCTATCAATAATATAACAGTAAAGTATAGGTTTCCTATGCCAAGGATGAATGACATAATGGAATATTTGAGTGGAGAAAAGTATTTTACCAAGATTGATTTGAAGATTGGCTATCATCAGATCAGAATTAGAGAAGGTGATGAGTGGAATACTTCTTTTAAGACAAAAGAAGGATTATATGAGTGGTTGGTTATGCCTTTTGGTTTGACTAATGCACCTAGTACTTTCATGAGGCTGGTGAATGAATTTATGAAGAGTTTTTTGGGTAATTTTGTGATTCTTTATTTGGATGATATTATGATATTCAGTAAGACTAAGGAAGAACACCTTGAGCATATAAGAATAGTGTTGCAAACATTGAAGGAGGAGAAGCTACTGATTAATATGAAGAAATGTTCCTTTATGCAAGAAGAGATTGTGTATTTAGGATTTGTGATTTCAGCTGATGGTTTAAAAATGGACCCTGAGAAGGTTAAAGCAATTGTGGAGTGCCCTACACTTGATAATGTGGGTGAAGTGAGATCATTTCATGGTTTGGATAGTTTCTACAAAAATTTTATTAAGAATTTATGTTTTGTTTATAATTCTATGACTAAGACTATGAGAGGAGATAAAAAAGGATTTCAAGTGAACACATGGAGATGACAAGAGTTGTGAGGCTTTGAGACAAAAACTTATCGAGTTACCTATGTTAGATTTACCTGTTTTCAATAAGATACTTCAAATTGAGTATGATGCAAGTGGTAGTGCAATAGGAGTTGTATTGAGTCAAGAAGGTAAACTTGTTGCTTTATTTAGTGACCAGTTTAATGATGCTAAAAGGAATTATTTTCTGTAAGATAAAGATTTTTATTCTATTTTTCAAGTTGTTAGGCATTTCTCTTAGCAAGAACTTAAAACAATGTGAATGCATTCTCTTTATATTTCTAATTTACTCTATGCAAGAGAAAGCCTAATTGATGAGGATTGGATAATATCCTCCTTCTTTTTTGAGCTCTAAAAACTCGGGAAGGTATTACCTTTGAATGATTACTGACTTGTAGTATTTATTACAATGGATTAAGTCTTTTACTAGATTGCTAATTTTCTTTTACTTGTTAGAATGAATTGAGAATAACTAAGAGGGAGCGGTGAATCTTTTATCCTCAGGCCTAGATGTACCAATTTGAAATTTATACCACTTTGAACAACTCAGATCTGCACGGAAACAATAGCATAAATCAACAACATACATATGCAGTTTACTGTTCAAATGTAATCAACTTGTAGAAACATAACATTAAAACAAATCATAAATATTCACACAATTTGACACCATGATTTAATGTGGAAACCCAATTTGGGAAAAATGACCAATAACATGCTACCAAATTTTCACTCTTCTAAAAGTGAGCTTTGTTAGGATCCAACCCTATTAAAGGTTACAAATCACATTGATAAATGTGACCTGGTTAAAGGATTTAATCACCCTGCCAGGAGTGGCCTTGTTATAGGACTTAGAACATTCTAACTGAATGTCATCTTGCTCAAAGGATTTAGACAATGACTGTTAGGTCAACTGGTTAAAGGATTTTAACTGATACAATGGTTAAAAAGTAATCAATAGGTGTGATCTAATGCATACAACTTACTTTGCAAATCTAGATCCAATTTAGCTCTAATGCTAATTCACTGAGTGGCCTCCATTCTCTTTTCAATCTCTAGATCTTCTTGGAAATCTGTCAAGAAATCACTCTCACAACTCTCTGCTTCTCTGCTTAGCCTTCTCTGGTAAATCAATCCAATCAGTCAATTAACCATGCAATCCTCTTGCATACACTTACACTTTTCTTCACATATCTAAATAACCCCTTGAGGTTATCTTATACTTCTTCATATAGGTAAAATAAATCATTTCCACTTAATCAAGATCCTAGATCTTAGGTTAGGTCAAATCCAATGGATCTTTCCATCATTTACATTTAATTTACTTCTCCAAAGAAATCACTAATTAAATCTTGGATCCATGCATTAATTATGGTTACCCATGCATTTAAATAATGTGAACCAATCATGCTTATCCTCAATTAACTTTACATATCCCAATAAATTCAATTATGTCAGCCATAGATCTCAAATCTCAACAATGACTAAAATATTGATGCTCGACCAACACTATGTTCTTCCACTCGGTCATCACTGGTTTCCTTAGCAATTTACTGGTGCTCGGTCATGATAAACTTTTCTCGGCATAAACTATTCTCAGGAAACTGACATGAAAAGATAAACAAAACATTACTTTTCCAATGTTCCAAATGATCAAGTACCCTTGTTAGTTCCAATAACTCAACCATTTCTCTTGGTCTTCTTGTTATCCTTGCCTTCAACTCTTCTTCATCAATCAATAGATATGGTACTCAAATAGATAGAAATAGTCTCACCAGTTAAGGTTTGACATCAATGACAAAAAAACATTTATTTAAATTGTAGCTTTCCAAAAATCTCCCTCTTTGGCATTGATGGCAACACTAAACTTTAAAACAATAATTTTCCGAGCATAGTTACCATACAATCTAAAAAGTTTTCCTGTGTTCCTTGATATGAACAAATCTTCATTAATGTCTTTAGCTTCATTATGATTCTCATCTTGTAAAATATTTCTCCCTTTATTTCTATAATCACACTTAAATCTTTTTGTTTCTGTTCATCTGTAGACTCCCTCTTTCAGTAAACTCTCTCATTTTTCATTTCTATAGTAAACTTAGTAATCTCTTTTTTGAGTAATCTTTGCCTCTTTGACAACATTGTCAAAGACATTAACATCTTCATCATATAGATTATTATGTTCTAAAATCTGTATCATGTTGTTCCTATCATCTTTCTTATGATTGATCCTCTTTTCTATCTTTGTTTATCTTTCACAGCTTTAGGCAGCATCATAAAGTATGACTGCATGTGCATCAATGTGTCAAATATTCGGAATACAACATTTGATACAACAGGACCATTCTAAACTAATTAGCCTCAGTTAGTGGAATCACTCATAATTTACCTTGCAGATACTCATGAGAATCCTTGGGTAGTTCTTTTGTAAATATGTCTGCTAACTATTCCTTAGTATGCACATATTCTAGTCTGACTTTCTTGTCTTGAACTAGCTCCCTCAAGTAATGATAATTGATAGCTATATGCTTTGTCTTAGAGTGCATCACAGGGTTATTATAAATATTAATGGCACTCATGTTATCACAATATATGACAACTGGTTCTGTGATCTCCTCTTTCATACCTTTTAGTAGTATTTTCAATCACACAATATTAGAACAATTAACTAATGTTGCCACATACTCAGCTTCAGTTGTAGATTGTGAGGTGCAATTTTTTTTCTTGCTTGTCCATGAAATCAATCTTTTTCCTAAGATAAATGTGCCACCTATGGTGGATTTTTCTATCATCCAAATTTCCTTCCCAGTTAGAATTAGTATAGACTCTGAGTTCAAACTTGTCATTCTCTTTGTAATACAGACCATATTCATATGTTCCTTTCAAATATCTTAGAATTATTTTAACTGCCATCATATGTGTCTCCTTGAGATTGGCATAAAATATTGCAACAATTCCAATAGCCAGTGCAATATCAGGTCTGATGTGCACAACATATTGCAGCTTTCCAATCATTGACCTGTGAAGGGTTTGATTTACTTCATTTGTATCATCAATTTTTGTTAACTTTTGTCCAATAGCCATGGGTGTACTCACTGGTTTTGAATCTTCCATTCCAATAGATTTTAGTATCTCTTTGACATATTTTGATTTAATAATGTAGATATCATTCGTCATTTGATATATTTGTAAGCCAACAATTTTTTTTATCTCACCAAACATAGACTTTTCAAATTCAGTTTACATCTCCTTTGCAAATGCTTGGCATAACACATCTTGTCCACTAAATATAATGTCATCAACACAAATTTCAGCCAATAAAGTACCTTTACTTTTCTCTCTCTTCAAATATAGATTGTTTTTCTCATTGGTTCTTGCAAATCAAATCTTTATCAATTAATTGTGCAATCTCTCATACCATGCTCTAGGTGCTTGCTTCAGTCCATATATTGCATTGTGTAGTCTGCAAACCATGTTCTTCTTTCTTGAGTCAACAAATCCATTAGCTTGTTCAATGTATACTTCTTCTTCTAATATCCCATTTAGAAATGTTGACTTTACATCCATTTGATAAACTTTAAAACCTTTGTAGGCTACATATGCAAGTAAGGTTCTTAATCATTCCAATATTGCAACTGGGGAAAATGTTTCTCCATAATCAATTCCTTACTCTTGTGCATAACCCTTGCATACCAGTCTAGCTTTGTTTCTTGTTACCTCTCCATGTTCATTTAGCTTATTTCTTAATACCCACTTAGTACCAATTACATTTTTGTTATTCAGCCTAGGTACAAGTGTCCAAGTATTGTTCTTTTCAATCTGTTCAATCTTTTCATTCACGGCTTGTATCCAGTCTTCATTGTCTAAGGAATATTTTACTATTTTAGGCTATAAATCACATAATGAGCATGTATCTTCTCTCAACTTGCTTCTTGTCATAACTGCATAATCCTTTGATCATATGATTTGATCAGGTTTATGGTGCCTCCTTACATACTTTGCTAGAGTAGGTTCTTTTTTAGCTTTAGATTGATCATTCACATTCAATTCATGTTCATTTCATGACTCAACATCTCCATCAGATAGCTCGGCAATAACCTCTTGTTTCCTGGCAGCTTCGTTCTGTGACTCGGCAGGTGCTAGCTATTGCTTGACAACTTCTTTCTCAGGTTCAGGTAATTCATTAGGATATTCCTCATCCAGATAGACAAATGATTTGTAACTTTCAGGTTCCTATGTGCTTTCAGCTTCATTTCTTTCTACATATTCATCAATTCTAACATTTGCACTTCCACAATTTTATTAGTGTTAGAATTCAAACACTTGTATTCTTTACTTTTAGTTGAATAACCAAGAAATATACCTTCCTTACCTTTAGCATAAATTTTTCCATTTCTTTTATCCTTCAATATGAAACTTTTAATTTAAAAAACTTTAAAATAACTTACATTAGGTGCATACCCATACCATAGCTCATAAGGTGTAGCATTAGTACCTTTCTTGACTTGTACTCTATTAAGGGTATAGACTATTTTACTTATATCTTATCTCTAATATTTTTGTGCAACATTTTTCTCCATCATTAGTGTTCTGGCACAATCCATGATAGATCTATTTCTCCTTTCAGCAATACTATTATGTGGCATGGTTTCCTAGGTGCAGACATCTATCTTTTTATCCCTCGGTCATTGTAGAACCTATTAAACTCATTAGAAATAAACTCACCTCCTCTATCAAATCTTTAACATTTTAGGATTTTACCTGTCTCCTTTTCAATTTTTGCCAAGTACCACTTAAATAACTGGAATGCATCAAATTTTTCCTTAAGAAATGTAACAGTCATCATTCTTGAGCAATCATCAAGAAATAGAATAAAGTATCTATCTCCACAGTAACGTTTCTCACCAATAGGTCCACAAAGGTCAGTATGAACCAATTCTAGAATGTCCTCAGAAGTATGATTTTTTCTCTTGAAATTATATTTAGTCATTTTTCCTAATTGACATTGCTTACACATTGCATTTTCTGGTTTCTTTAACTTAGGCAGCCCTCTAACCTTTTTCAATTTTCTTATGATTACAAAGTTATCAAAGTTGACATGACACAACCTTTTATGCCATAACCAAACATCATTGTATTGTGCAAACAAGCATGTCTGATTAGCTAAGTCTAGATAGAACAAGTTACCTTTAGTCTTCTCACCACTTTCAACTAGTTCGCTATTGGCATCATAGATCTTTGTTTTCATGTGATGGAGCTCAACTTTGTAACCAGAAGTATTCAGCTGTACGACACTCAATAAATTATAGTTAAGATCATCAACCCAATATACATCATCACATCTGATCTTGTTAGTTAATCTAATTGATCCTTTCCCTTTAACAAGACATGTTATATCATTACCAAATTCAACATAACCACCTTTATACTGATCTAAGGTCTCAAATTTATCATTATCATCAGTCATGTGATGTGAACAACAACTATCAATAATCCAATGGTCACCTTTACTCATATAGGACATTAGTGCAGTTTTCTCATCATTATCAGAATCATCTTTCATAGCAACATACACAACTTCTATATCATTTCCATCAGAATTGTCAAATTCACTGTTAGAAGCTTCTTCATCTATATAAAAAGTCTTCTTACCTTTGTCTTTGTAATCCTCATACTTTCTGAAGTCTCAATCATCCTTTCTATCATTGTACTCAATGTTTCTTCTTTCTTATTTGTCATTCTTATCAGGACATCTTGCAGCAATATGACCAACTTTGTTACATGAAAAACAAATGATAGGAAGTTTACCTTTGAATTTTCCTTTTCCTCTAGATAGTCTTCTTTCCATAAGTGCCTCAAGTTCTTCCAGATCATCATCTATAGTCTCGTTGTCACTGTTCACACATTTCTTTCCTTGCTTTGATTTGTTAAGGACCATCCGGGACATGAATGCAGATTTAATAGTTTGTGGAGTGTAGTTATCAAAATTTGACATCTCCAATGCAGTAAGTCTGCCTACCAAACCTTCCAAAGTCAAATTATTATTAGGAGTACATCTTAACTCTTGAATTGCAGAGACTCTAATAGTATATACAAGAAGAATTTTTCTCAGTACCTTTCTCGTAATGGTGTTATCATCAATGGTTCCCTTAGCTCCTCTAATAGCATTTACAACTTCATTTATCCTACCATAATATTGAACTATATTTTCTCCTTCTTGCAATTTCATTTCATCAAACTTACCGCTTAAACTTTCAGATTTGGCTCTAAGCACATTTGTATCACCTCCATAGATGGGTGATGGGGAATACCACATATAATTTTCATTTGTACAATTCTTTATGTCTTCAAACTCGTGATAGTTCATAGATGATGCAATCTCCAACATTGCTTGATTGTGTTCCTTCTTTTCTCTTAACTATGCAGCTATGGCAAGTGCAGTGGGGGCTACATAATCATGTGCAACATAGTGCTTAGTAGAATCACCAATACCAGCTAGATGCAATTTCATAAAACTCTTCCATGTAGGGAAATTATCTTTGTTCAACTTTGGTACCTCTTTTTTATGCATCTTGATCTTTTGCTCCAAGTACCTTCAAACTGTTTTCAAGAGACCAAAGCTCTGATACCAATTCTTAGAATGAATTCAGAATAACTGAGAGGGAGGGAAAATCAATTATCCTTAGGTCTAGATGTACCAATTTAAACTTTATACCACTTTGAATAACTCATATCTACCCGGCAACAATATCATAAATCAACAACATACATATGTAGTCTACTATTCAAATGTAATCAGATTGTAGAAATTTAATAGTAAAACACAACATAAACATTCACACAAGTTTACACCATGATTTAATGTGGAAACCCAATATGCAAAAAACCATCAATAACATGCTACCAAATTTTCACTCTTCTGAAGTGAGATCTATTAGGAGTCAACCCTATTAAAGGTTACAAAACACATTGCTAAATGTGACCTAGTTAAATGATTTAATCACCCTGTCAGGAGTGGCCTTTTTAGAGGACTTAAAAAATTCCAACTGAATGTCACCTTGCTCAAAGGATTTATACAATGACTGTTTGGTCAACCTGGTTAAAGGATTTTAACTGATACAATGGTTAAAAATTAATCAGCAGTGTGATCTGATACATAAAACTTACATCTGATACATAAAACTTACATCTGATACATAAAACTTACTTTGCAAATCTAGATCCAATTCATCTCTTATGATAATTCACTAGGTGGCCTCCATTCTTGTTTCAATCTCTAGATCTTCTTGGAAATCTTTCAAGCAATCACTCTCGCAACTCTTTGCTTCTCTACTCAACCTTCTCTGCTAGATCAAGCCAATCAATCAATTAACCATGCAATCCTCTTGCATACACTTACACTTTTCTTCACATATCTGAATAACCCCTTGATGTTATCTTATACCTCTTCATCTAGGTAAAATAAATATTTTCCACTTAATCAAGATCATAGATCTTAGGTTAGGTGAGAACCAATGGATCTTTCCAACATTTACATTTAATTTACATCTCCAAAGCAATCACTAATTAAATCTTTGATCCATGCATTAATTATGGTTACCCATGCATTTCAATAATGTGGACCAATCGTGCTTATCCTCAATTAACTTTACATATCCCAATAAATTTAATTATATCAGCCAAAGATCTCAAATCTCAACAATTACCAAAATACTGACACTTGGCCAACACTGTGTTCTTCTGCTTGGTCATCATTGGTTTTGTTGGCAATTTAATGGTGCTCGGTCATGATAAACTTTGCTTGACATAAAGTGTTCTCAATAAACTTTCATCAAAAGATTAAAAAAAACATTGGAAGTTTCCAATGTGCCAAATGATTAAGTACCCTTGTGATTTCCCATAACTCAACCATTTCACTTGGTCTTCTTGTTATCCTTGCCTTCAACTCTTCTTCATCAATAAATATATATGGTACTCAAACATATAGCAATAGTCTCACCAGTTAAGGTTTGACATCAATGACAAAATAACAATTGTTTACATTGTAGCTTTCCAACATTACTATATCAATATATAAAAAACTATGCAAATAACTGTAGTTAATCTAATACAAAGCTTAATAAGCCAAACCATTATCTTAACAATAGAAAACAATAATGTGATAAGGATTCTCATCCTTCTTCCTTTTATATTTCTCTGAACTTAGGAGGGTTAACCTATTGATTATCTCTTGAAGGAATCAACGAACTGAATTGTTTATTCTGATAAAATTTCTTAAACTTATATGTATTTATGAATGAAATGTAAATGTTTGATGGTCTTTTGAATATTGTATGATGGTTAATTATTCTGTCAAACCCTAACCAGTGCCTGAATCCTTAGGCAAAGACTCAATATCCAATGTAAATTGACAAAAACTAATTAATTTAAATACATGCAATTTGAGTAGAATTCCTTACAGACTGCCTTTCACTCCAATACCCCTATTATCAGATCCTAATATTAATTCTTAGCTCTCTGGGATCACTTACAAGACTTATTCTTTTGTTGAAAGAACTCACAAGCAATTGCACAATTACCTTGTAATTGGTATGTCTAAACTGCCTTACAATTTAAACATACAAGAGCTAAAATAGTAATGTAAAGAGACAAACAAAATATATAGGACATAAAATACAATGTATTTTATTAATACTATTACTATTTCAAATACATTCAAATAGACAATAAGTAGAAAACTCAGACGATTAAGTAGTCTGGCTTGCAATTCTCATTTCTTCATCATATTCCAATAATACCTTTACAAAATGATACCTATGCTCTATGTATAATCTAAACCATCTTAGAAGCCTTCAAAATTAATGATTCAACAAGATTCAGATGGTTTAAGACCTAATGCTAAAACTTAGAAGAAGATAAAAGACAAGAAGAGACCAAGTGGTGGAAAAACAAAATAATAATACATCCAAATCAAATTATTGAAATCTTCTCTTCGGTGGCACCTTTTTCTGAATATGTTTTGGATAGCCTCCAATAGTTGTACCGATATTAATTAACCGCCATCATAGGCTAACATACACTTATCTTTCAAATGACTAACCTCCATGTGCTCAAAGATCAAGTGTTAGGTGTCCTTCTACTCTTCATCAATGATATCAAGGTTAATAGTGAAAGGCTTCTTTTTATTAGGCTTTGTAAGAACATCCCATGTCATGACATCATCCTCTGCAGGCCAATTAAATAATTTAATGCTTAGAAGTTGTTTCTTCTACCTCTCCCATCTAGCATCTATTATGCTCTTGACATCTATTATAAACTTATTGAAATCCATTTCAGCCTTAAATTCCTCATCTAAAATCTTATTGTATCTCTCCATATATAATTCACCATTGTCATAAATATATACATCTTTATTAGGTAGTAAAGTGTCAAACTTTGTTCTCCATACTTCTAATGGCTTGATCTGATTATCCTCTAACCTGATTGATGGTACAAATTTATTATAGTCAGGTCCAAACATATTCAACTTGGTCTTAATTTCATTTTCCTTGCCAATGAAAAAGGACAAGGTTACCCCAATCTATTTTATTTCATCTTCGGCATGGGTGACAATCTTTGGAAAATCTTATCTCAGTGGCTGCAATGATGCTAACCTCTCAAATAACCCAATCCTAACTAACCATGTTGCAAAGTAGGGGTTCAAAATTGACACATAATTGTTCACTTCTAATTGCAATCCATAAAGTTTTCCATAGGCACCATATACTACATGAACTTTATCTTTTAATATTTTCACCCTATGTTGTAAAATTTTCATTAGGGCTCCTAAAAAAACTTCATTATGTTCACTAATTTCCTACTCTATTTCTGATGCAACATACCCTATATCATCAATCTAGATCTCAACATCTATACCCTACTTAGGTAAAGCATGAGCAACTTCAGGCATCTCTTGCAATTTTTGAGTTAAAACTACAATTATCTTTTCCATTGCACTGATCTTCATTAGACCTAGTTCTTTTTCCTTGGCAATAAGGCTTGTTTCACCAAATGATTTTTGATATCTATTGGACATCCATACTTCCTTTTCCTCATTTAGGTGAAAAAATGGGTGAGGGACTAAGAAATCTCTAGGTCTCCAATGTTGTGGACAAACTATATTATCCTATCTCCCTCCATCTTTTCTTGGACATTGATCAGTGAGGGCTTTTGATTTTTTGGAGCCAAAGACCACATTGCTAGGGTTTGAGATTTGGAATCTTAACCACAGCCTTTGATCATCTATCTTATTTGTGTCTCTTTTGAGATCTTGACATCTGGCTACCTTTTGATTTGATCAATAATGAAGGCTGAAGCCAGGTCCCATCCTTCTACTAGTTACATACCACTTGACTTCACAAGTTGTCTTGCCTTATCATGAGTCATATTCTTAGACTCTGGATCATATGCTTGGAGTGCCTGTAAATCTTCACTAGTTATGGCTTCTCCTTGTGATTTAAATTATGCTCCAACTTGCTCTTGTTTAGGCAATATAAGGAAGTCTTTGAATTCCTTATTCTTAATAAATTCATCTTTGAGGAACTCCTCTTTCTGTAGTTCCCTTTCATCTTGGCATAATATAAGAGGAATTTCTACATTTTCATAAGTCTCCTCCCTCTTTTTCTTTCCCTCTCTAATGAAATTTCTTAGTTGGTGGTCATAGGCACTAGTCCTTGTGAATAGGGCACTGATTTTATCTTTTTTCTTCTTCTGTGTTTTTGCAATAGAATGCTCCCCTTCTTCCACTCTTTGTTTCTTATGTGGAGGCTCTACATCTACCTTAGCCTCATGTCCTTCTATCAAATCAATTATATTTTCCTCATTTTGAGGTGGCTGATCTTGGGGTGGTGGACTATGCATAGAGTAACTACTTATGTACTCTGATGATGACTGCTTGTTTGAACCTCTGTCCTTATCTTCAATTTTCTCTTCCAATTGATTTCTTAGAAGCTCATAAGACTCAATCATTTTTTTCTAGCCTCTATAAATAAGGCATACCCAGGAAATATCCACCAAATGGGATCTTTTTCTTTTTTAGCTATTGCTCCAATTCCATCAAGTCTTGGTATTTTGTAGATCTTTTTGAGATCTCATCCTCTTCTAGGATTTTTCTGATCAAATATTCTTCTTCACATAGCTAATGCCTCTTAGTAATTAGGATGGTGGGTGTTAAAAGTTTTTTGGCACTTTCTATAAAGCCTTTTGTATTAGTATATCTATATAGGGAAACATTCATCCTGTAGTGCCTCAACCATCCATTTACAGGGTCATATGCCCTCTTCCCTATTGTAAAATTAGAGGCAATAAATTGCCTTTGAGTGAAGGTTCCTTTCTTGTGTGGAGACAAATGCTCCCTATCTATTAACATGTTATACCACACAAACTCCATGATTTCAATTTTTGGTGGAACTCTATAAGGCAAGATGTGTGGTGGTTGTGAACAACCATATACTCTGATTAATATGAAGCTCTAATCAAAATAGAAATCACCCTAGTTTTGGTCTTCATTCCATTTATCCACATATTTGCAGGGTCTCAGTAGTTGTAACACTTTGACTAAAAGTCTGGTCATATTCACTCCTAGATTGTGCAACAATGGGTATACTACCCAATTCTCAAAAGCATAAAATTCATTTTATCTAGAAGTGTAATTCCATACCCTTAATCAAAGTTGTACAGGGTTGATCTATCCATGATAAAATCTTCTAAGCTACAAATTTTACTGGTCAATGATGTTGAAATTATAGAACATAATTAGATGCATGATCAATGAATATTGTAGGAACTTAGGGCTTCCTACCTTGCTCTAGATGTCAAAAAATCCTTGAATGTAATCATAATTAGTACTCACATAAGGACTCTGTAGATCTAGAATTATCATCAACATATCTCTCTCTCTCTCTCTCTCTCTCTCTCTCTACACCAAAGACTCTACATAGGTCATATGAGATGTATTTCATGTAAAAATATAGGTCTTTATAGAATTATGGTGGAGGATCACTAGGAATAGGGAAATGTAATTCCTAGTTCCCTTAGGTGTATGAGCCTAAATCAACTTAGCTACAATACCAACCTCTTTCGTATATCTAGTAGCTAGGGATTTCAAATTAATTTATCTCTATTGAACATGGGTTATATATGTCAAAAATATTTTAGGAAGGATGCCCTATCCAGGGTTACTAAAATAGTTCCATCCTCTTTCCTGATGGTTCTTCAAACAGTGTCATATCTACTGGCTACCTCTAATATCAAGTCAACATCAATAAATACACTAGGGACAACTAACTTAGCCAATGCACTCATCCAAGGGTTTGATATGGCCATAGGACCCTCACTATTTTTATGAAAATAATTGAAAAAGTGATAACTGGAACAATTTGGTGTCGTAGCATCCATAAAATATGCATAATTATCTCCTAGGTATTCATCGTTTACCTTTTACCCTTGATTGAAGCCTGGAAGAAATTGAATAAACTCTTTGGAATAGTTCCTCTTTCCTCTGATGTCATCATCATACTCACTCTTTCCACTGGTAGAGGTGACACTTACTACTCTTCTCATACTATCTGGTATAAATTGCAACTGATCAACTACTCTTTTTTACTGATATTGAAACAAATCTATTCAAAACCCTCACTTTTGACTATAAATCACTCTACAACTCAACCCTAGAACTGGTAATCACTCAATTTATTTGAATTCTATACAAAAAACTTCTTTGTTCAATCTACAAATCCTGGTAACTCTTTTATTCTGAACAATGTTGATCAGTTATGGAAATTCTGAGCTCTTAAAACTTGGAAACTGGTAAGATGAAATGAATAATGGTAATGCTTATCAATGCACCAATCTCTTCAATGTTCATGAATTTGTAATTTAGTCATTTATCTATTTACTTCTACATGTTGTGACATCAATTCCTGCTCCTAGCCATGGCATTTCAAAATGACAAGTGATCAATTTTTGAATGATTGCTTCTCTTATAAAACTTTATTTTATTCAAAAAGAAATAAAGATATGATTCGATTGGCTATTTTAACACAATTCACCAACCTTTAAATGCACTATCACAATCTCTAGATTTTGATTGGCTGATGACTTTTCAACATGGCGCGGGAGAAAACCTCATGTCTTACCTTGATCTTACTCTAGTTCCTTTCAGTGACTGCATGACTATATGATCTCTTTGTCACGGAGAGTTATCCTTAACCCTAGTTCTTTACTGAGACTTAACAACCACCTCACAATCATCTTTCTGATCAGTGGTTATCTCTTAATCACTGAGTGAAATGACTTAACTCTCATTCCTTTTGAGACTCTATGACTAAGGCTTCTAATAACTCATCTCAAACCTTGGTTTCTTTTTAGATACTACGCGACTGTGTAATTTCTTTGTCTCTTAAAGATTTCATTGACTCTAAGTGTCTTTCAAGATTACACAACTATCACATGATCATTTTTTAATCGGAAGGCCAGTGTGTAATCTAATTTTACTTTTTACTTTCTCTTTCGTATCTAAGACTTCAAGAATACCATGGATTTTCTTTTAATCTAATAGCAACTAGGTAATCTCCTTTGCTTCTCACTTAATTGCAGTTTACTTAGAGACTTCATGACTTAAGTTGTCTCCATGTCTCGGAAGGAATTTCTTAACCTCTGGTTTGCTTCAAGACATCCTGACTAACTTAGGTCTTTGAAATATTTAGCCATGTGTCCCAATCTCAATCATCATCGCTGAATAACTGAACTCTTCTTTGACTATTTTACCTTCAAAAGTGACTTCATGCTATCCATTAGATCTTCTCTTGTTTTACAGCTTAGATATTCTCACTGCAACCTCACTTAGACTTTACTCAACTCTTTTTAACCATAATCCTTATCGTGACATCACGACTCATTGAATCTTGCTGCCACCTTAAGGAATCACTAACTCATGGTTTCCTTCATGATTTAACACCAGCCATTAGATATTTTTATAATCTAACAGTAGTCTCTTGATTTCCCAACCTTTAACTTAACCACTATTTTCAAAAGACACTATGTGACAAAGATTTCAACCAACTCTTTTAACCTTGGTTTCTCTATGAGATGCTGCGACTATATAAATTTTAAGTTGCTAATAAATTCCTTAACTCAAGAGTTTTCTTCAAGACTACGTGACTTCCTCAAACTTCAAACCATCTTTAACTCATCTTGTAACTCTGATCTTCTTCTAAGACAATGCAACTGAGTAAAATCAATGTCGCCAAAGGAATTCTCTAACTCTGGTTTTTCAAAGAGACTCTCTGTGAACCAAAGGATTGTGATCTCAATCTATGGCTCACGTGAAATCTAAATAGCATTGGAAGTATATTATTTTATTACTGAGATAACTCAACTAAAAGAATTCACTAAGTCTCGAAAGGAAATGAAATATTTCTAAGCTATAACAAGACATCCTGACTTACATGTTAAATATCAAATAGACACATGACTTAAGTGATTTGGATTTTCTAAAAAAATAACTAAAAATAGAAAGGATTTCAAATAACTAGGGTTTTTCTTGGATATGCATGAAAATTTAACCAAGGACTTAGGGTTTTACACTCTTTTCTATTTTTATGCTTGAAGACCATTATTTGGAGAGGGATTTAGACAACATTAGATATTATTTTCAACATTTATGCATGAATATGATTTAGAACTCAAAATTTTACTGGCAAGCTCCAAAACTGGAAATACAACAAACACAAGCCTTGAAAAAGTGGAGACATTATTTGATTCCTAAGGAGTTGTGTTGTATACTGATCATAAAGATTCACAGTATTTTAGAAGTCAACATTAGTTGAATTATAGACATATGAAGTGGGTTGAATATTTACAGAGTTTCACATTTGTGATCAAGCATATGAGTGGAGTTATTAACCAAGTTGTAGATGCACTAGGCAGAAGATGCTATTTGTTGATAAAGATGAAGATTATTGTTCTTGGTTTTGATGAGATGAAGGAGTTTTATGATACTGACCCTGATTTTTATGAGGCATGGAGAGAGTGCAAAGCACCAAATCTCTCAAAACAACCAAGTAATTTTGAGGTGTATTTCATTTAAGAAGGTACACTGTTTAGAGGAATACAATTGTGTATACAAGGAAGTTCCATGAGGATTATTGTTAGTATGAAAATCATTGTGGTGGATTGGATGGACATTTTGGAATTGATAAGACATTGAGTTTTCTTAAGGATAAGTATTATTGGCCACATATGTATAAGGATGTTCATATTTTTTAAGGAGTTGTGGAATTTGTCAAGTTGCAAAAGGAATAAGTTAGAATACTGGATTGTATACACTAAATTCTATTCTTGAGAATTCTTGGAGTGATATCAATATGGATTTTGGTCTTGGATTACCTAAGACAGTAAGAGGGTATGATTCCATATTTATTGTTGTGGATATACTTTCTAAGATGACAAATTTCATACCATGTAAGAAGACATCAGATGCTTTGCATGTTGGTGAGATTTTCTTCAAAGAGGTTGTTAGATTGCATGGATTGCTGAGAAGTATTATCTTTGACCGAGATAGAAAGTTTGTCTTTTTATTTTTGGAGATGTTTATGGAAGAAGATGGATATTGAGTTAAGATTTAGTTCTACATTCCATTAATAGATAGAAGGAGAGATAGAGGTTGTGAAGAGAAGCTTGGGTAATTTGTTGAGATGTCTAGTTTGAGAAAAGCTGAGTAATCGGGAGATGATATTGGCACAAGGTGAGTTGGATATAACAATTTTGTGAATAGGAGTATAGGAAAAACAAATTTTGACATTGTTTCTGGAATGAAGCCTAGACAAGTATCAGATTTGAGGGAAATTGTTAATGAAGAAAAGAGAAGTGCTAAATGGGAAGTATTTTATGATTTAATGAAGTATGTACATAAGGAAGTGAAGTTGAATTTGAAATAAAGTAATAAAAAATATAAGAAAAATGTTGAGAAGTCTAGGAGACATCATGTTTTTGAATTTGTTGATGAGGTGATGGTTCATATAAAGGGAAGATGTCTTGTTGGAACATAGAGTAAGCTTAAAATGAAGAATTTTTGTCCTTGTAGAATTCTAAGGAAGTTTGGCAATGGTAATGCTTATAAAGTTGAGTTACTAGATGACATGGATATATCTCCTAGATATTAAATATTGTTGATTTTCATAAGTATCATTAGTCAGATGATGAAGTCATCATAGTAGATGATTACCCTAAGAACTAAATTGAAGAGGTTGAACAGATATTCAACCAGAGTATTGGTAAAAGCACAAGAGGAAAGGAGTATAATGAATATTTGGTGAAATTGAAGAATAGAGCAGTTGAAGATGCATCATGGGTTTGTCAATATGAGTTGGATCTAGATCAGGTTGTGACACCTTAGTAATTTAGGGGACTCATTTCTTTCAACCCTGGTTGTCTGATGCAAGAGCATCCTAGGTTACCTTACTATCTGATGCAAGGAGGAAGGAAACGGGGCCTAGGGCACGCCCAAAACCCTTCAACTTGCAGATATAATGTGTAATTAACACAACACAGTGAGAGAGAGAAACAAAGGGATCTTTTATTCATTAATTCATTAAACTCAATACATGCCAAGCTATATGGCCTTCCTGGTTGCGGCCATATACATCACAGTGTATTACAAATGATTTTCTTACAATAGAGATCTCAAATCTTCAATAATTTAACATTTGTCTTCTTTCTCTAAGAATTTCTAGCAAACTACAAACATATAAAAGAATATATACAAGACTCCAACATATAAGTCAACACTCAAATAAAAAGGTGATACCTAGATTTAGGTCCACACGGATCCCAAACATAGATCCCAAATAAATCCAGCCACAAAAATTAAATGAAGAAGTCAGCCAATAGCTCCAACTCCCAAATAAATCAACTCAGCAAAGCATGACCGAGCAACAAATCACTTGGCCAAAGAAGGACCGAGCAATAGAAGAAAACCAACATGACCAAACAACTCAAAAAGTATGTTGAGAAATAGAAGCTGAGTGACAGATAACAAATTGAAAATGAAAGTAAACATATTTTTGGTTGAGCAGGATTGCTAAGGATCCAAGAGGCACCTGCATCAGACACCTGGGGTTGAAAATAAATGATTCCCCAAATCATATATCAAGTTCAACCTAAAATAAATCCAACTTGGATTGAGAAATGCAAGATGGGTCCTTAATAGGTCGGTCCTTCCACTTTACCAGATATTCCATGTATTCCTTTCCTCTTGTACTTCTGCCAACTCTCTGTTTCAAGATCTTCTAAACTTCCTCTATCTGCTTCTTAGGATAATCACTTGGTACTACCACTTCTTCATCGAGTTCATGATATTAATACAAGTTTGAAATATTGAATATAGGTGATATATCCATGTCACTAGGTAATTCAACTTCATAAGCTTTTCCACTGTCAAATCTTATCAGTATTTTACAAGGACCAAATTTCTTCATCTTTAGTTTCCCATATGTTCCAATAGGAAATATTTCTTTCTTCAAATGAACCATCACAATATCACCAAATTCAAATGTCTTATGTCTTCTTGATCTATTTGCATCCTCTTTGTATTTATGATTACTTTTCTCCAGCTTTTGCTTCACATCCTCATGCAATGTCTTCATGAATTTTGCAAATTCCTCTTTTTCAGCACTCCTTTTCTCTTCTCCAATGATATCTCTCAAATCTGATATACCTCTTGGTTGTGTGCCATGAACAATCTCAAAAGGTGTCTCTCCAGTACTTCTATTTACTGAACTATTGTATGCAAACTCTACTTGTATCAACATCGAATCCCAATTGCATGGTGTGTCTACAACTAAACATCTTGACAGGTTAGCCAAACTTTGGTTTACAACCTTTGTTTGTCCATCAGTCTATGGATGAAATGTAGAACTAAATTTCCACTCATTATCCAACTTCTTCCAAAGTGTTTTCCAAAAATAGCTTACAAACTTATTGTCTTTATCAGAGATGATACTCCTCAGTAATCCATGCAATCTGACAATCTCTTTAAAGAAAAGATCTTCTATGTGTACTGCATCTGATGTTTTCTTACATGGTATGAAATGTGTTATTTTATAAAATTGATCCACAACAAAAAATATAGAATCATTACCTCTTGCTATCCTTGGAAGGCCAAGAATAGAATTCATGCTTATATCACTCCAAGGTTTCTCAAGAACAGTAATAGGTGTATACAAACCAGTATTTTGATTTACTCCTTTTACAACTTGACAGACTCCACAAATTCTCACAACTTTCTAAACATCCTTACACAACTAAGGCCAAAAGTACCTCTCCTTCAGTAAACTGATTTTTTTATCAATGCTAAAATGTCCAACTAATCCACTACTATGTTTCTTGTTTATCAAATTGGTTCTCATTGATCCTCTCGGTATACATAACTGAATACCTTTTAACAACATATCTTCTTGAATGAAATAGTCTTCATACTTAATTGATTGATTGGTATTAGGTGCTCTGCACACTCTCCACTGCTCTAAAAAATTAGGGTCATGTTCATACAAATTCTTCATGTCATCAAAACCAAGAACTTCAATTCTCATTTCAGTCAACAAATATCTTCTTCTACTCAATGCATCAACAACTCTATTAGAAACTCCACTCTTATGGTTAGTTACAAATGTAAAGCTCAGCAAATACACTACCCATTTCATATGTCTCTAATTCAACTTTTTTTGACTACCCCAATATTGTAAATCCTTATGATCAGTATACAACACAAATTCATTTGGCATCAAGTAATGTCTCCATTTCTTCATAGCTTGCACAGTAGCATATAACACTTGATCATAGAAAAAATATTTTCTCTTTGTATCATTCAAATTTTCACTAAAGAAAGAAACAAGTTTACCTTCTTGAGTCAACACAGCTCCAATTGCGCTTCCACTTGCATCACATTCAACTTGAAATACCTTATTGAAATTAGTTAAGGCTAGCATAGATAATTCAACAAATTTTAGCTTCAAAGATTCAAAACTCTTATCAACTCCATGTGTCCATTTGAATTCTCCTTTATCTCCTCTCATTGTTTCAGTCATAGCATTACAAATAGAACTGAAATTTCTGATAAACTTCCTGTAAAAACTTTCCAAACGATGAAATTATCTTACCATATAAAATTATTAGGTGTAGGCCAATTACTTATAGCTTGAACCTTCTCTGGATCCATCTTCAAACCATCAGCTGAAATCACAAAACCCAAATACACAAGCTCTTCTTTCATGAAGGAACACTTCTTCAAATTTATCAGAAACTTTTCCTCTTTCAATCTCTGCAACACTTGTTTTATATGCATCAAATTCTCTTCTCTAGTCTTACTGAATATCAGAATGTCATCCAAATATACAATCACACATTTATTTAGGAATTTCTTCAAAACTTCATTCATCAATCTCATAAATGTACTTGGTGCATTAGTTAAACCAAAGGGCATAAGCAACCACTCATACAAACCTTCCTTTGTCTTGAAAGTAGTCTTCCATTCATCACCTTCTCTGATTCTAATATGATGATATCCACTTTTCAAATCAATTTTGTTAAAATACCTTGCTCCACTCAAATAATCCATTATGTCATCCATTCTTGGTATAGGAAACCTATACTTCACTGTGATCTTTTTAATTTCTCTGGAATCAGTGCACATTCTCCATTCTCCATTCTTCTTAGGTGCCAATACAGCTGGTATTGCACATGGACTCAAAATTTCTTTGATCAATCCTTTACTCAACAACTCATGAACTTGTCTGTTAAGCTCTTCATTTTTGATAGGTGTTAACCAATGTGGTGCTTTGTTTGGTAAACTAGCTCCCAGAATCAAATCCATACAATGACTGATATCTCTGATTGGTGGTAAACCATTAGGTACATTATCTGAAATGATTTATTTGTATTCAGTCAGCAATTTCTCAACTTTTACAGGAGTTTCATATTCTGAATTCTTACTTGGTTTGTTAGGAATCAACGAATAACAAATATCATCTCTTTTCAAATCCTTAACAAACTGTCTACCTTCCATCCAAAATTTTTTTACAGATGTACATAACTCATCAGCAGATTCTTCAATTAAAGGTAACAAGATTTGCTTCTTCCCATCAACCCAAATAGAATATATATTCAACCTTCCATAATGTATATCATATCTATCATATTGCCAAGGTCTACCCAACAAAATATGACAACAATCCATTGGCATAATATCACACAACACCTTATCATAGTAATTTCCAATTTTCAGATGCACAAAACATTGTTCACTCACCATTAGTGTATGCTCATCCTTGATCCATGAGATCTTGTAGGGTTTTGGATGTTTCATCCTCTCCAACTGTAAAGTTGCAACCATTTCCTCATAATCTAGATTCTCTAAGCTTCCACTATCTACAATGACCTTCAAAAATTTGTCCGCAACTCTACATCTTGTCTTGAATAAACTTTTCCTGATCAAATCTTTCTTATCTTTCTCACTCCATAGTATCCTTCTGATCATGAGATTTCTTTGAGGTTCATTATCTTCCTTCTCTTAGATCAATGCATTTCTTCTACTGCTACCAAATTTCTTTCTTGCATGTGTACACTCAAAGGATTTATTTCCTTCTTCACCACAATTGTAACAAGTTACTTGGAATCCTCTTCTGCTATATCCACCTCTGGAGTAATTTCCTCTTCCTTGGTATGACTTTCCACCTTTCCATTTAGTCTTTCCTTTGTCTTGAGATGTGTCTAAAACTAACTTGTCTAGCTTAGATCTATTATTTTCACCATGAGATCTACCTCTTCCTCTAGGGAATCTACCACCTCTGCCTCTTTGTCTTTGTTCATATCTTATGTTCAAATTTTCTTTAGCTTTTAGGAAAAATTGATATGTCTCTTCAATACCTTCCATCTTGACCAAACTGATTTAATCTTGTATGGAGTTCTCAAGCCATTAAGGTATCTTAAAACTCTTTCCACTTCATCTTCAACATGTCCAGATCTGACGTCTAATCTGTAGAATTCCTTAGTATAGTCTTTGACTGATTTATCCTTCTGCTTAAAATTTGCATTCACTAGATTAGGTTAATTTGATAATCACAAGGAAGAAACTTGCCTTTTAATTTGTTCACCATATTATCATATACCTTGATTTTGACCTTTCATTTCTTCTTTCTATCCAATTGCAGATGTTCCCACCATAAGGATGCATGAACTTTGAGTTTTTTGCTTGTCACCTTTACCTTCTTATCCTCTACAACATTCTCATATTCAAAATATTTTTCCATTTTAGTGATCCAGTCAATTAATTCATCTGAATCCAATTTTCCACTATACTTAGGAGGATTAAACTGAGGTGTGGATTTCAATCTTGTTAAGGCTCTCAAGAATCTTTCTTATTCCTGGTCCATCATAGGTGTAGGTGCAGCTTCACCTTTAACCTCTTCAAATTCATCATCACTAACATCTTGAAGATGTCTTCCTCTATGGTGGGCTATCTCAATAGCTTCCAATCTTATAGCCATTAGTTTGGGCATATCAGCCAGACCTTGATCAACATTTCCTCTCCCATGAACCATCTTGAAATTGTCTGGAATTTTAGGTCAAATCACAACCTGCTACCCTACAAAAAATATCTTTAGAGTTTACAAGAAGGAACCACAGATCTCAACTAGCTCTGATACCAGCTAACGTAGGGAGGAAGGAAGCATGGCCTATGGCACACCCAAAACCCTCCAACTTGCAGATACAATGTAGAATTAACACAAAAACACAGTGAGAGAGAGAAACACATGGATCTTTTATTCATTACTTAATAAAACTCAATACATTTGAGGCTGTAAGGCCTTCCTGGTTGTAGCCATATACATCACAGTGTATTTCAAATGATTTTCTTACAACAGAGATCTCATATCTTCAATAATTTAACATTTGTCTTCTTTCTCTAAGACTTTATGCCAAACTAAGAAAATACAAAAGAATATATACAAGAGTCCAACAGATAAGTCGATGCTCAAATATAAAGGTGAGACCCAGATTTAGATCCACATGGATCCCAAAGATAGATCCCAAATAAATCTAGCCACGAAAATTAAATGAAGAAGTTGGCCAGTAGCTCCAACTCCCAAATAAATCAACTCAAAAAAGCATGACCAAGCAACATAGCACTTGGCCAAAGAAGGACCGAGAAATAGAAGAAAACAAACATGACTGAGCAACTCAGCAAGCATGTTGAGAAACAGAAGCCGAGTGACAAAGAACAAACTGAAAATGAAAGTAAACATATTTTTGGTTGAGCAGGATTGCTAAGGACCCAAGATGCTCCTGTATTACTATCCTACTCATCTTTATTCATTCTCCTAGTAAGTGTCCAGTTGTATTTCTTGTTGAGTTGTAGAATGTGTTAAGTTGTCCAGTGTTAACCCAACATTCCTTCTGTGCCGAGTAAAGCTAGTACTTGGTTCTCTTTGACCGAGTTTGTCTATGTTTGGTTCTTTTTGGAGCCGACTTATGTATTTAATTTCTGGTAGTGCATTTAATATTTAGATCTTGTCTTGGGATGTGTGTAGAATGTTCATGTATAGCCTTCCATGTTTTTAGTCACTTTGGCAAGTATAAATAGGGATGTCTAGGAGTAGGTTAGTAATCATCTAGTAGAGCAAGTAGTAGATGATGATATGAGAAGTCAGAAGATAGAATAGTCTAGATTTTCATAAATCTTTTTGGTCATAACTCAGAAGGCCTCACAATTGGGCATGTTTGTTGTAATTGGATGAATCAATAAAAGATAGTTTTTGTTCTTCTCTCCTTTGTGTTTTTCTTTGTTTGTTTTTCTTCCATTGTATGTACTCTTAGAGTGGCTAGATAGTTGGGTGTGCCTTTTGGCCCAAATTCTTCTTGTTCTCCCCTGCACCAAATTAATATTTCTTTTTGTATATCATGTACTTCAATTTATTTTAATTCAAATTTACTTATCCATTGTAAGCCTCTTTGGGAAATATGATGTAATTTTAATGAAAAGTGAAAAGAAGAAGATTTGTAATTTGGAAGGGTAGTTTAGGAATGTAAAAAAGGCATATTCAAATGTAATATGAAATAGTGTAATGATGAATTTTATTTGTGAAATTTCTACCATATCTCTCTTTATGTTCTTGAAATGTCATTGAACAGTAAAATTTTCTTAATGTAAATATTAATTGTGTTTTGGTAAATGATTTATGCTTAGGACATGGGTAATTTAGAAAAGGAACTAAAAGATGAAGTGTTTAGTGATAAATATTATAAAATCATATTAAAGAATAAATAATGTTATCTTTTACCTTATCCTTCTAAAATCTAAATTTTATCTTTTACCTTATCTCAGCTTAGTCCTTGAGACCTTATCATTTGGGGTTCCCTGGTGAGGAATTACACTTATCACTCTCTTACTCTCTCTTCCTCCCTAACCCTCCCTCACCATCTCACTCTTTCTCTCTCCCTTCTTTAAGGCTTATCTTACTGATACATAGCGCATACACAATATAGTGTGTACATACTATAACACATATGCGCTATGTAAACTATAAATTTGAATAACACATACGTATAATAGCCTATAAATTCTATTATGTGTAGATTATTTGAACTACTTTGGAATTTACCAAGCCAAAGGCTTTGATTTTCCTTGGAGATCCAACCCAAAGGCTTGGAGGATTCAAACAGGTCTTAGACGTGTTTTCTAAAAAACATAAAAAAAATTCACATTTTTTCATTTGTGCTCCCCATCAAGTTTGCATGTGGTTAAATAACAATAAAATCAGATAACTTGAAATTGTAGATCTCTCGATTAGCTATCTAACCATATAATATATTTTGAATTATGATTATCTTAATCATTTCATTTACAATTTATTTTATATGTATGTCTAATTTTTGTCAAAAACCAACAAGATACATTTTCATAAACTATTAGTTTGGACTTATTTTTTGGCTCATTCATCAAATTTTGAAACAAGATACATTTAATTTTATGTGAGTAATGGTAGGACTAATACAATTTTATTCTCAGTGGTGTTTGATGTTGAATGGATTAACTTTTCAAGTGATAAAATAAAAGTCCTATTCATATGAATCTAAAAATTATCTACATTTTCAGCTCTAAATTTAGTTGCTAAGATAGATGTATCATGTGTGCAGACTTAAAAGTAGGAATACCCTCCTCATTCCTATGGAGCCTTGTCGAGTTACATTATCTTGTCTTAAATTTGTGGATAGTGCTACAATTATGTTATAACTTTCTTAGGATTGAAGGTTGAAAGTAAAATCACTAGTAATTATTATTGCAGCCCTACATGAGTCAGGTCATAATAATAGTAAGTGTTGTGAGGGTCTGATGAAATTCTCATCGCACTCTCACAATGGTTTGGATCATGAATTGGCAGTGGTCATGAACTTAGGAATCATCCTTTAGATATTATAGAGGATACCACTTTCAATGCTTCAATTTGAACAAAGGGTCAAGGAAAATGACTTGAAAAAATGAGTCAAGAGCATACAACTACATTTGGGTCTTGGTCCAAAAAAAATTTGTTCAATATACATTCTAAATCAGACCCATCTTGAAGTGAAGAAGGTTTTTCAAGCCTTGTGGACTTAGCTTTTCTTTTCCTATAGGAAAAATATCCAACAAGTCCAATGGTTGTAGGAACAGTCATAGAACAAAGTTCCAATGGGTGTAAGAACAATCACAAGAGAAAGTTTCAGTGGCTACAGGGGCAGTCACAAGACTGTGTTTAAATAGCTATAGGAACAGTCATAGAACATTGTTCCAGTGGCTGGAGGAATAGTCACAGAACATAGTTCTACTGACTTTAAGAATTTCCATCTACTAAAACTAAAGCTAATTTCTGAACAAAAAACTAACTAAACCAAATCAGTGAAATTTTCACCAAGTTGTCCCTTGCACGAGTCTTCAAAAATCTTAACTCAGATGCACAAAATTAAAGTATCATTATATTCATAAAAGTGTTGTTACAACATGACATTAATATGATAACTTTAAAATAAACCAGACAACTATATATACATAACTACTTTAGAATAACAATTATTTAATCATAAGAAGAAAAAGACCTTGGTAAGGAAGAGTCCAGAAATTGTATATCATAGAGACAAAGGGAATCATACTGAAGATAGTGATGAAGATACTGACTCTCCTAATCTAGAAAATTGGATCCTATTAGCTATCCTCACTTTGGTTGTTTTGTCTAGTAAGGTGTTTGGGAAGGGAGATGAGAGGACTGCTCCCAACGACTCTAGAAAAATGCACAAACCTACTTTTGTTCAGGCAGATATTTGTGTTGGTACCCCTTTTGTGGTAAAAGGCTATGGCCAAAGCACAATGTATGATTTTCCTCCAAAGGTTCCTATTGATATCTCATAGAAGGAGTAAGAGAGGGGTAATCATATTCCTCTAATGAAGGATTATAACAGCAATGTGGTTCATGATGTTACTATTTCCCCCCTCGCTTGAGGGATGAAGATGCTCATGGGAGGATGCCTATTTTGTGTTTGGGGACTTATGGTCTACAAAGTTCTATGATGTACAGGAACCTCCCTTTGGTGTCCTTAAAACTGAAAAATCCTTTTCTCTAAATTCATTTTGTATTCATAGGTGGGCCTTTCATGAGATAAATAGTCTCAATCTTAAACTTCAATCCCTTTCAAAAAAGTATGGTCAATCTCAGCAGAAAGGAAAAAATATAAATGGTGGACAGGTTAATTCCCTATGGATGGCAGAGGAAAAGAAGTTGGTGTTGGACTCTATGGAGGAAGAGGGAAATGCTAGGAGAATGCTAGAGGAAAAGTATTTGAGTAATGGTAGGAGTAAAGTTTTCTTAATGTAAATATTAATTGTGTTTTGGTAAATGATTTATTCTTAGGACATGGGTAATTGAGAAAAGGAACTGGAAGATGAATTATTTAGTGATAAATTTTATAAAAGCATATTAAAGAAGAAATAATGTTATCTTTTACCTTATCTTTTCTAAAAGATAAATGTTATCTTTTACCTTATCTCTTCTTGGTTCTTAAGACCTTATCCTCTGTGGTTCCCTGGCAAGGAATTACACCTCTCACTCTCTTACTCTCTCTCCCTCCCTTCTCCCTCATCTTCTCACTCTTTCTCTCTCCCTCCTTTAAGGTTTATCTTATTTTTACATAACACATACACACTATAGTGCATACATACTATAGCACATATGCGTTATGTAAACCATAAATTTGAATACCACATACGTACAATAGCCTATACCTACTATTGTATGTACACGCTTTGAACTACTTTAGAATTTACCAAGCCAAAGGCTTGGATTTTCTTTGGAGATCCAACGCAGACGCTTGGAGGATTCAAACAGGTCTGAGACATGTTTTGTAGAAAAAACATACAAAAATTTCAAATTTTTTCATGTGTGCTCCCCATCAAGTTTACACGTGGTTCAATAGTGATAAAATCAGATGACTTGAAATTGTAGATCTCTTTGTTAGCTATCTAACCATATAATTTATTTTGAATTCTAATTATAGTAATGTTTTCATTTCCAATTTTTTTTATATGTATGTCTTATTTTTGTCAAAAACCAACAAGAAACATTTTCAAAAACTATTATTTTGGGCTTATCTTTTGGCTCATTCGTCGAATTTTGAAACAAGATACATTTTCATAATATAGACTCTATTCTATTTTAGTAGTTTAGAAACTAGCTCTGGAGTAGAACAACTCTTTCTACTGACATAGTTTGAAATTTTGAGTTAAACTATCCTTAATTTCTCATTCAAGTTCATAGTTTACTGATTTCAAAAAAAAAGTGGCATCTTATGCCCCGTTTTTGGTACCCCATCTTTGTGAACTTACCCTGGTAACTTGCCTCTTAGGATTTTAAATGTTAAAGACCTATTCCAACAATGGGGGTTGGATTTTACTCAAGAGACTTTAGGAAATTCAAGTAGTGGTCACTCATGGATTTTAGTGGCTATTGATTATTTTACCAAGTGGGTAGAGACCATCCCTACAAAGAGAACTAGAAGAAAAGTGGTGGTAGACTTTATTTTTGAGAATATTATTATCATATTTGGATGCCCTGAGAAGATAGTAGTAAATAATGCTATGTGTTTTAGGTCTGATGAGTTTGATACATTTTGTCATATGTATGGAATTAAAAAATCTTATTATTCTCCATACCACCCATAGGGAAATGGCGAAGCTGAATCAAGTAATAAAATCTTGATTAAGATCATCTGGAGAGTCCTAGATGACAAAAATATGGCTTGGGATTCAAACCCAAGGTTTGCATTATGGGTTGATAGGGTAACTCTAAAGAAGGTAATTGGATGTGCACCATTTGACCTTGTATATGGTATTCAAGCCAAATTACCCCAAAATAACTTAATGCAAATGTATAAATTTGTGTAGGCCTATGATGAGGATTTGGATGATGAAATGAGGATAAGAATGAATGTTCTAATACAACTAGATGAAACAAGAACAAAATTATATGAAAGAAATGCAAAAATATAGTTGCAGCTCAAGGATTTATATGACAAGAAAACCACTATGAAACAATTTGAGGTGGATGATTTGTTCATGTAGAATGCCAAGCTAGAAGATAAGGGTAGACCTAGAAAATTTTACCCTATCTGGTTAGATCCATATATTATTGACAACAAATGGGGTGAAGACTCATATTTGTTGAAAAACATAAATGAAGAAACTCTGGAAAGGTCAGTTCATCGATGATTCTTGAAATATTATTTCTCTTAAAATAATAAATTATATCCATGAACATTAGTGTATATATATATATATATATATATATATATATATATATATATATATATGTTTTTAGTTTCTTGTGTGCTTTGGGGTTAGGTTTTTCTTTGTCTATTAGTACCTGGTTGGTCTGCTTACCCTAGAGATTCTAAGATCTTTCTATGTTTGCAAGAGGCATACATCCCTAGTTAGAGCCAGTGTTAGAGCTATGAAATTTAGCTTGGTTTTTTATATTATTTTTTTCAAATTTAATATGCTATTACCCTTATTTCCCTTACAAATCACCATGAAAGTCACTCAAGGTCAAAGTATTGATGTATGAAAGCTAGCGGTATCTTCCTTAAGGTTTGCACAAGTTTGCAAGGTCTAATCAATGTAAAATTTTAGACTTGCAACCTAGCTAAATGGTTATGTCCTTTCTAATGTTTCCTCACAATTGTCTTATTCCGAAACATACAAAAAATTGTGACCTTTCGAAATGGTTAAGTCCTTTGTATCACTTTTTCACAACGGTCTTATTCCTAAACATCAAAATATTTGCAACCTTACAAAATGGTTAGATTGAAGTGTAGCACAAAGTTTCCATTAAGTTATCTATTTAAGTCTTAAGGTTGCGATCGTATTCTAAGACTAAGCCAATAAATTTAGTGACTGTCTCTCGCAAGGTCGAAAAGCATCAAGCGATTATGACCATGCGATACCGTTTGTTGGTAATTAAGTTATAGTTTTCCATGGTTTTGAATGTGTTTTTAATGGTCAACTTACCAAGGTGTGAACATGTGAAAAGGTATCACATGTCCCAAACTTTATGACTAAGTAATATTTATTAGAGATTGTATTGTCCCAAATCTTTTGTAATCAGTAAGAAGATAGTTTTAGTAGAGTGAAAGGTCACCATGTGTCTAAAGTGGATTTAAATGAAAGTGCTTTGGCACAAAATTACAAGGTTTGAATGAGATTCTGGTGTTTTCCTATGGTGTTGCAAGATGGTGACACATGGACATAGTATTATGATCAACGGTTGGCCTAATGTCGCAAGATTATTTGGATTAAGAATTAAAAGGTTGTGACCATGAGAAGAAGGTTAAAGATGACTACTCGTGCAATGTCGCACAATTATGTTATTTTTTCCTTTGAAGATTGTGACTATGCGGAGGTGACTATAACAGTTTGTCACAAGGTCATAAGACACATTTTTGAGTCATAAAGATAAAATCGATGCCACTGAGACATTTCAGTGGAGTTAAAAGGTGACATGTGGGGTATGGGATGAATAAAAAGATGAAATGAAAGAGATTTTTTGGATTTTCTATAAATATTATTCAAATGAATTATAAAATTCTCAAGGTTTCTAATTTCACAACCTCATAGCACAGCTGTTTTCATTCCGTGACTAATCACATTCATTATGGATTCTTAACATTAATGATGAGTTGATGGATAGATAGTTGGTACTCAAGGAAAAGATTTAAAGAAATATCCATAGCGATCATTTGCATATCCGTCAATAATCTTGTTTTCTGTGATGAGAAAATAGCCTTAAGAATTAAACTGTTCTAGTTGTAGAAAGAATAATTGCATAGAAGAATATTTTCTATTTGGTTTAGAGAGTTTGTTATCCATAAGAAATGGAAGAACCAAGTAGCTCTACCAAGTCAGTAGTTGTGGTGAGTAAAAAGTAAAAATTCATAGAAGAATGGATTCAATTACTGTAGTGACATCTAATACAAAGTCAACCAATGATCATCGATGGAAAGGTACATGTTCTCATTGCAAGAATCTAGACAGTCTAGGTTGTACTGGTTCATCCCTTTTATTTTTTTTCTTTAATAAATGAATGAGGGATATTCCACACTAAAATCAATGGGTTTTGAACATGGCCAAACTAATTATTCCTAATGTATTAATCGATATTGACCTATTAAAGGTGTTGGAAAAATATTATTTCGCACTCACAAAGTGTATAAGAAAGAAAGACAAAGTTTCTCTAGTAATAATGGATAGAGATAGCTTCGTGGAAGCCTTTGGTATTTCTAGTGCCATGAGCATGGATATAGAATTGAATGAAGAAAAGAGGCAATATCACCTGCACAAGAGAATCTTTGTAATTCCCCGCCAAGGAACCCGGGAGGACTGACCATCTAATCTCTAAAGATGAAGTAATGTTTTTTTTACTATTACAATGTACATTATCAAAATAATCGATATACCTATGCTCAAAAATTGTGGATGCAACATAACTAAAGATTTCCTAGTCCTCCAAGGTTCCCTAACACTCCTACTCAAACAATATTGAATAATCTAATTGCATTTATGAGTTTCATAATGAATTACAAGTCTACCATATTTATAACACTTCAGAATAAATGCCTAGTGTATGATGAACATGTTTCAATGATTATTTACCACCATTTAATTTACCAAAAAAACCCATTCTTCATAACTGACTAATAGAATTGATAACATCTATAAACCATCTTATAAATTTAGTTTCATATAGATATTATGATAAATATTATCATTCATTATTGCATACCCTACCACCTAGATGTACATTGTACTAGATATATTTTAAGGAACCAACCAAAATGTTCCTAACTCATTCTTAATATCAATCATAAGTTAACAATATGTGGATCAAATTATTGAGTTACTATCACAGGTTAGAGACTGAACCAAAAATGTCTTATACTTCTTTTCTATAAACTTTCCTTGATATTTGGCATCTCATTTCTCAATTATAAAGCTATACCATGATTGCAATTCTATTATCATTAATTGTTCCCAATAGTTCACCTTATCTAACAATAAGATTTCACTTTGATATAAACACAAGTTAACTCATTGACCAATCATTTCATAGTATTCCTTTTTAATCTATTAAATAAGAGAACTTACTTATCATATCAATATAAGCTAGGTCCTTATCTAGAAAAAAAGAGAGAACCATAAGAATAAATTATCATGAAAGAGATCACTTACTTTATTACAAGATAGCATAAGAGGGAAACAAATGAAAATTTTCACATTATTTTTATGTTTTGAGACATATACAATTAGGAGCATAACTTTTCCCTTCATCTAACCTAGAAGTACCCATTCCCATTACATTTTTACTCATTTCATTAAAATTACATTACATTACCCAACAAGGACTCTCAATAAATCAATACATAATAATTACAATACATTGAAGTACATGATGCAAAATTAGAATCCTTGATAGCTTCCAAGTATGAATCCAAAGATAAAGTTATCCAAGAAACCACGAACAATACCTCGATAAGGTTACCACCCAACCACATAAAAATGGAAAGTTACACTCCCCCATGCAAGGAGATAGAACCTAGGTCCACACAAGTTCTAAGAAAATATCAGGCCAATTATGTACCTTTCACAAAAGAACCATCCAAAAGAAAAAAAATAAGAAACACAAAAATACAACCAAGTATCCAAACATCACAAGATACGAGTGGGGGCTCTAGATTACCAACTAGGTGAGTGTCATCACATAGCCTTTGTGTTGGGATCCTCCCTCACAAACATGTAACACCAATCTCCTCTCAAATTTTAAGGATTCACCCTGGTCGTTACCCATGGTACCGATACTCCAATAAGTCTATGCAGACTTTAAAAATTCCTATCTTTTATAATGTTTTAAACTCTCCCTTAACACAATTCATTTTAATGGTTATCACTTGATTAAGAACTTACCCATAGGGTCTCCTAACAACCACTTTTGGTCATGGCACCTATGGTGAGCCACCCACCTGGGGTACCTTGTTTCCCTACTCAAGAATGCCTTCAAAAAGGGACTTACAATCACTACAAAACATCTAGTTCCTAGGTTTAGGTAACTCTCCTGTGTTTTCAAACCTTTAGGATGAGTCCAAACCTTAGCAATGTGCAAAATAAGAATAAGAACAATATATGGCCATCAAATGAAACCTTGATAATGATATGAACCTTCTCATACACAAAATCATAGATAGAACATAGAAGAAGATAATACCACATAAAATAAGCTATCAAAAGGAAGGGTGATAAAATGACATCCTAAACCTTCCAAAACTCAAAAAAAAATTAAATAGGACTTTAACCACTATTAAAACATAAAATACACATAGAATTAAAAACCACAGAAGAAGACATAATCACTCCCAATAATAGATAGTGACAAACTCATTAAGACAACACATTAGATAAATATACGTATTTCAAGATTTCATTACGAACATTTTTAACTACCTTACTTATCTATAAATATGATCAATAGTAGAACATAAACAATAGAAAGCACATTCCTACAATAAATCATATAGACACAAGAAAATTATTTCTAGTTTTAGACTCTACCTGGTGTCTTCCATAGAATTCCCTTGGTGTTAGAGAATTTTCATCAACCTTCAGGCTGTCCAACTTCCTTCTTTCTTTCCTCCTGGATATACCCACGCATAGTGATCTAACAATTTTTAACCACATCATATTTCTTTGATCACTACAATGAAAAGTTATGAAATTGGGTTCTTACCAACATATTAAAAACTTAGAAAGATCCAATTATTGGTTAGAGAGATATGACCTCCGCATCAGGACTATATTTTTCTTGCACCACCCATTTGTCCATTTTCTCATAAAAATAAAACACTATTCTCTTTCTCAACTCTTGATTAAATAACACCAATTTCACATTTCAAAGCCGTTTCTCTGAATCTCAGAAAGACCTGGTCTTCCTCCATAAAATAATTTACCTTATACATGTAGAAAATTATATGGTTGGAGGAGTTTCTTTATGGGAAGCAACTTCTCCAACTTCCATAGTTGGTTTTAAATTAAATCAATTATTCCCATGAATGATAAGTCAAAACTTTAATTATTTATTAATTTAAATAATATTATGAAGTACTCAAATATGTTGATGATAAGATAGATGATAAAGTAACACATATGGCCAAATGGTAACTAGCAAGCCTTACTCCTAGGAGGTTTTGAGTTAGAATCTCCTAGGAAGCTAGTTTTGCAAATTAGACATAATAATGTTAGTTCTTATATTCTTTTATTTCATATATCAATACAATATTTACATCACAACTATAATTATACATATACACATCTTTATACATACACAAATATATTTATTTTTATATGTAGGCATATATGTGTTTAACCATATATAGATACATATACATATATTTAGTCATGACAAAAACTTATTTAAACACATAATATATCCAATATATATATATATATATATATAAAACCAAGAATCATATTACAAACATAATTGATAATAATTAAAAAATGAGGTCAACTAACTAGAACACAAATCCCAAAACCATCAAAATAGTATATGTGAGGCCTCACCCCGACCTATCATAGCATTACTGATTCGTTCGCACTTTGACACTTTATATTTTGATACATTGATGCACTTTGGATTATCATACTACAGGCTTGAGATATTATGGTTGATGATGATGATTATATTGCATGAATTACATCTTGATGTGGACTAGGATCTAGCATATAATGTTGGTTGTGATTATACATGTTTAGAAATATGAATTGATGGGAAGATTGGATCATGATTAAACTTGATTATTTCATGAATGTTATGTCATGATGTTTACGAAACTATTATGTTTTAAACATTTTTGAATGGAAATTGTAATTAGGAATTAAATTCTACATATTGATTAATGTTGCTAAGTAGGAATTGAAAATGTATATTTCATGTGATTTTATTACCTTTGACTACTGACGCTTGAGTTTAGTGTGCATGAAAGAGAACCATGGAATTATTCAGACAATCAAGGCTAAACATATCTGAACTGAGTAAGCCAAGGTTTAATCTAACATGGGATTGAAAACCTCATTGTAAAGTGAACCCATAGTAAATGTGAATTGCATGTGTGTATTAGTAAACTTCATGTTGTCATTGAGACATGTCATTTTTTTTGTGATGTGTAATTGTTAGTGTCACTTGACACTTGTTATGTGTTATGTATTGACATGTCTACTTAGGATTGGCAATGTAAACCTACACCTAACTGACTCATTAGGAACTTGATTAAATCCCCTTGTTGGAGATACTTGCAAAGTTCTATCAATTTGATCATTTGGATTTAAATTCTTCTAGCCACTTCTAGAGGCCAAAAAGAGGTCCTAAGGGTCAAATTTAGCAAAATCTAAGTACCTAAGTGGTAGGGGTATGGGTTAGGAATGTTTTTAACACAACTATAACCCCCTAGTGACCTTTCTGACCCATTTTATGACCCATTTACCATAAGCTACGAAATTGGATGAAGTCTTGACCTTTACCCAACTCCACACTCCTTTTCAACCATACATTTATAATAGGGGATGAGGAAAAGCCAAAGGACCATAGGGTCAAGTCATAATTTATTAATGGTGGGTGGGTAGAAGTTGGGGGTCTTTTTAGAGGCCCTTGGGAGAGTTAGTGGGTGTTCACCCACTCTCTACTTTTAGAGACATTAAGGTTTGGAATGAGTAAGGAGAAGGGGATTTATTTCTTCTAAAAATTCATTTCCATAACACTTGTGAAGGTTGGTTACTCATTTCCATGGAAGTTTTCTTATTTGATCCATTTGATTAGCATGTTGTTCTTTCTCTCTCTTGCATATGTGAAATATTGTTTGTATCATTGTTTTGTATGGGATGGGATTTGGGTTTTGAATTCATGCTTATGGTTTTATTTTTTCTTGAATAACGGAGTTCTTGTCCATGGGAGTGAGGCATTACTCACCCTTTGGGAAGGGAAGAAGTGGCATTGGGTGAAGGGGTTAGTTGGGATCTCCATTATGGTGAGAGTCTCTTCTCTTGGAGAAGAGGGATAAATTCATGGTGTATGGGCTCCATGAAGCCATTTGTATCCTTGCATCTTGAGGATGTTGATAAGAAAAGTATGTGTATGGAGGTTTGATAATGTAGCCTTGAAGAGGCAATGAAATACTCATGTTGGGAAAATTTGGATGCAATGGAAATATCATCCTTGGAAAAGCCCACCTCCACCCTCTTTCAATGAGTTGTAAAACTCATTTGTGTAGCCTTGGGAGGGAGTAAATTTTTGTTCATTCATATGTGTATTGTTGTGAGGATTTTTTTTGAAGCATACCCGTTTAGCCTTGGTTCTCCAAGCTCGGGGGTGGTCTCATAGAGACCTAGGTTGGGAGGTGAGAATCCCATGGTTCTCCCCCTTTCATTGTAGGTATTGATGTCAAGAATCATGTGGATGAAGCTTTGAAGGAGTTCACTCTTTGGTGTGATTGTGTGGAAACACCTTATTTTTTTGTATTGTTGATCCCTGTAGTAAGATCCTCCTCTTGTTGCATATTGTAATGTATTTAAAAACATCTTCAAGTAACATGTGAAATGATTTCTTCATTATGAGTTGGAATATTTTATGTTAGTCATGTATATATGAAGTCTTCTCCATCATGAAGGATATGTATTTGTATTGGAAGAGGTTACCATAATGAAACAAAGAATCACTACCTTCATGCTTAGAGTATTCTATTTCTTGTAATGGAAATGTTATTCTTATTTGTGAAATGATATCCAAGGTTTATAGAATAGACAATGAAATAATTTAATTAGATTGCATACCTTCGTTGATGAATTAATTTAGCAATCTCTCTAATGTTGGTTGTAAATTTTCATATTCATTATAATCAATCTCCATTTGAACAAAATCTCAATCTTATTCCTCTAAAATGAAGAATGAAACAATGAACAAATGAACATGTTAGATTACTATGATAAAATCTCATGCAACTATCATTCAACCCATAATCCCCTTGTATAATACACTAATTGGATAAATCAATGCATTCATGTGCTTTTCAAAAACAAAACAAGCAAGGAAATTAAAGGAAAATTCATATATTTGCAATGACATCTTCCAAATTTTTAAGAGCAAAATGCTCTCTGGATTTTGTATGGGAAGGAAATTATTCTCTTACCATAGAGAATATTCCCTTCCCTTTTCATTATACTCCCCTAATTGGAATTAGTAACCTAAACCCCCTATCATACCCATACTATTATAAACTAACCCTTAATTAATAAAGATTTATAAAACAATGGCATAATGGCTTACCATATAACTTAAAGGCTAGTGGGACCCATAGCCTTCCTTACTATCTCATCTTAATCATTTTAATATTTATTAACTTAATATATTCTTCCTATGTGTTGGTTTTCAAGCCTGGCTTTTTCAAACTTTATGACAAAAAAAAAACTTGCATTTAAAAACCTTGGAGAAGGGGCCACATGTCTTGTCAGCACATTAAGCTAGCATAGATTATGCAGAGGGTTAATACTTCTCCCAAAACCCATGCCACCTTACCTTATTTTGGTTTTCCTATGCAACTTGGGCTGACATGACATTTATTATGTCCCCTAGGGAAATGTCTCCTCTCCTCCTTGCGTACTTGGGTCTGACATAGAAAATCAAGCATATCCCTTTTTTTTTTTTGACAAGAAAGTATCTCCTTCTTATGCGTGGATCTATGCACCTTTTAACCTTGCTATCAAAATTAAATTTCAATCTTGTATGATGCACTTTCCCTTCCCTTGCATGGGTTTCTTGGGGGTGGTGCTAGGAAGAGGGATTTATGGTGGATCCCACCTCAATCTTGAATACATGTGCATGCCTTTCTAAAAGGCACTTTCTTCATTCCTCTGTGCAAGTTTTAGGTAGCTTGTGGTTTCCCACCTTCCCACCCACTTGTAAAGTGAGCCATGATGGAATGGGGAAGGTGGATAGGGCTAAGATGATAGGACAATAGGTGTGCAGGTGTATAATATTCATTTGTGTTATTATTTTATTTATGATTTTGTTTGGGTAGCACATTTAGTCAATAAAATAATCAATTAATTAGTAAGTAATGGACTTAATGTTAATATGATTGAATCACCATGTAATCATTTGGTTATCAAGTAATAGAGTCTTAGGTTAGAATGGATGGGTTTGTAAGTTAGTGGATTTCTCTTAGTTTGATAAGTGGTGAATTTTAGTTGATAGTTTAATTTAAGGGTTGATAATATCCCTCTCATACTATTAGTATGTAATTAGGGGATTTGTTATAGATAGATTAGTGTATTAAGTTATAGGCTTAGCGATTTGATAGATAAGGGTTTAATTTGGGTTTTGACATAAGCTCGTTAGATGATAATTATATTTATTAGTCATTAATTTTATTTGGGTGACTAATGAAATTGATTATTAATTAGGGGCATTATTGTTCAAACTTAAATAGTAGTGAATCAAATTATTTAATCAATAGTTTTATTCGGAACATGTTCAAACTCTTCTAGTAATATAACTTCTTGCTAAACTTATAGTGAAATTAATTATTGGATAATTAGCTAATAGGATCTTCACTATTAATTAGTTAAAAAGTCTAGTATGTTAGACTTATTCTTAATGAATCAATTAAATGTCATAGTTCATTTTATTCAATTTATAAATGTTTAACACTAGAATGTTATTACTAAAATTAGTTGGTTTAAATTAATTTGTCGACTTGGCCTTGGTTAGTAGGACCATAGATCATCGAATCAATGATCCATAAGTAATCTCGTTCCCCCAGAAGGAGTTTAGAAGATGGTAGTATAACCATAGTCCTTTGTATGACTAGATGACATTGTATCCTGAATAACACTAATAAGTTCATTTGTTGTATGTTAATTGGAATCCTATCATTATTGTAATTATCCCACGAACCCTCACTATAGGACTAATCATCCTATAGTTGAACTGAACCCTATTAGAGAAACATAACCTAAGAAGACATTATTGAAGGTATAGTCTTATAAGGATAAACTGTATATCTTATACCCTAGGCATCTCTAAATGCCTTTTAAAAAAAAAAATGTGTGTTTTTGGTTGGTTAAATTTTGGGCATGACATTTGTTATTAGAGCCAGGTTTTCAACATTGGAACCTTTAGACCCATTATGTTTCAACTCACCTAACTTAATCTATTGTGTAGGATGTCTATCGTCACACGAGCTGGCCGATGAGGTAGAGGTCGTAGAGATGTACATGCTAGTGCAGGATAGGGGGTGGGCCACTACCACCTCCACCACCACCATCTTCACCACCTCAGAACCTTAACCAAAATATTATGGACGTCCTTCAAAATTTGATTGGGGTAATTTAGTAGAGGTTACCACCCATAGTTCGTCAGCTAGAGCAGTAGGTTTTCAAAAGGGAAGCAGATATCCCAGGAGGTGGTAGAGCAGATAACAGAGAGAGGAATAGGAGCCTCCACCCAAGTTTGTTGGAGAGTCGTGGTGATCATGAGGGTGAGTCAGTTCATCAGCTAGAGATACCACCCAAGCATGGGATCAGAGACAGAGAGAGAACCCCTAGAGATGTTGGAGATGAGATCTAAGAGTTGATACAACTCCAGCCACCCTTATTTTTGGGATCCATTGACAGGTCAGTAGCCGAGGTTTGGTTACAGAATTTATAGTGATGCTTTAGATTACTCCTACGGGAGAAAGCATGACTTATGGTTCATCTCCTATGAGAGAAATCTTCCACTTGGTGGCAGTTAGACAGGATATCATTTGGGAGGTTGAGTTAGCCTTAGGAGCTAGGGTGTCTATTAGTTCCTTAGTTCACAGTTGTCAGATTCAGATTAGAGACTTAATCACGATGACCGATCTCCACATGACCCTTCTAGGTTCTTATAATGTAGTCCTTGGAAGGGATTGGCTATATGGCCACAATGCCAAGATGGATTGTTGTTAGAAGAGGTTTGAGTGCGTTGGTGATCACGGTACTTCTATGGTGATATTTGGGGTATAGAGACCCATATCCCTTCGCATGATTTCTGCTATGTAGCCTAGGCAGTGCCTGCGGAAGGGATGTTAGTTATTGGCCATCACCACTAGTGATAGAGAGGAGGATTTCGAGGGGGAGCCTTTGCTTGATGATTATCCTATTCTTCAGGAGGTTGTAGATGTATTTCATGTAACACCCCAAAATTGGCACCTTAAAATCCAATCAATTTTGGTGCATTTTCTCATCTTCGAAGTCCTATTGTACTAGGCAAATTCTTCTCCTGATTGACTTTAATTGACTGAGTTTCAAATGCAGAAAACCAAAATTTGCATAAATCTGACATTACATTTAATTCCTAAATTCTCAGGGTTTATTAGCTAAAAATCCCTATGATTAATTGATTTAATTCTAAAGTCCAAAGTGCTTTTAATTAAATTAATTCCACCCCCTTTAGCTAATATACATAAAAGGAATTGAATAGTTATTTAATTAATTGGATGAATTATCCTCAAAAAGGAATTCCATAATTCCATGTGAAAAGTCACTCATGTGGCAATAATCCATCCTTTAAATTAAATAATACTTGCATTTTTGTCTCAAAAGAGAATAAAGAGACAATTGTTTCTTTTCAAGAAACTCTTCACTCTCTTTCCATGGTTTTCTATAAATTGGACCTATTTTCCTTCATTTGGGAGGATGATTTTGGAGAGCATCAAATTTATAGACAATTTTTTGCATCTACTTCTTTTCATGTTTTTAGCTTAAATTTTCATAATTAAGATAGTTTCAATTGGAATTGAAGATGTATTACTTTTAATTATGATTTATCTATATGTCTAACATTTCAATTTGATGCATTCAAGCTTCCTAGATTAATTGCAATTTCAATTCTAGCTTAAAGGCAATTCCTTTCATATAATAAAAGCAATTCTTTTCTAGATTACAAGCACTTTTTATTCTTAGATTAATTGAATTTTACTTCAATAGAGTAGTTGAAATTCATTCATAGATTAGTCTAATTTTCTTTCATAGCTTAAATTTCTTCTCAATTCATAGATTAAGAGCATGTTTCTCATATACTAGTTTCAATTTTGTAGATTTAATGGCAATTCTTCTCTTCTTGCATTCTTAAAATCCTCCATGTTAGCAATGGTCAGGTTGTTGGCTCTCGTTCTGAGGGTAAACTCAACATCCCCAACTGATTAGGAGGCAAAAATTCATCTCAATCGAGTTTGTAAGATGAAAAATTCATGTTCATTCTTGTAAATTGAACGATTGTATAATGACTATGTTGTGTTTGTGCCAAATTTAGAGGTCCACATTCAACATATAACATCTTGGCACCCATCGTGGGGCAGAAAAAAATGATTACTGGCCTCATTTCAAAATCTATTGACTGTGTTTTTTAAAACTCTGTCATATGTCCGTACTGCACTGGTACAGATTCTCGTGCAAAGTTTTTCTATGAGCCGCGTGAAGTTTTGTGTCAAGCCGCGTGAATATTTTCTCCTAGTAGCACTTTTTTGCACTAAGAAATAGTTTTCTCACACGCATCAAAGCACTTGCTCGCATGCGTCGAAGTACTTTCTCGGGTGAACTTTTATAGACAGGCATTTAAAATTTAGAATTTTTAATCTGTTCTGACCTCTATTTTCTGCTCTGATTTTCCTGTTTCTATTCTCTTCTGCAGCATAATAGTGGTTTGTAGGTATGCTTGTCAAAGATTAAAACATTCTAATAGTTTACTTGTAGGACGCTAGTCAAAGGCAAAATTAAAATTTCATGTTTTTTTACTGTTATTCATCCACATAGTCTAAATAGGGCTTTGTTAAAATTTCGTAAGGATCCCGATAGCAAAGTAGGGTATTAGGCTCTTCATTACATGGAAGTGATGTCCATGGATGAAACTGAGACCTAGATGTTGCTAGTGTGATGGATACTTGGGGAAGCAAAGAAATAGAGAATCTTTAGCACTTCTACCTGTTAGGGGATTATGGTCTTCTCTCTTTGAGAGAATCAGAAACCCAAAGACTTGTGGATTTGGTGGAGTGAAACTATCTCAGTGATGAACATGTTTGATGTGTTTGGGTGAGGTGCAAAGGTAGAGAAGTATGCTCTTCTCTCATTGAGAGAATCAGAAAATCAAACCCTTCAATCCAAACCAAGTTGAGTCACCTTTAGAGGGCCTACTGGAAGTTGAACCTCTGGGAATGACCCAAGTTAGTACACACCTTTCGCCGGTGATTCCACCTCACTCTAATAAAGTCTTCTTTGTTGAGTCCAAAGACTCCAAAGCCATAGTAACCTCTTTCTCATTGATTTTGACTATCATCATGAGAAAGCCTTGTTTGTCATACTGAGTGGCACCACTCCCAGCCTTTCTTGTGAGGGTGTGTGACTTACAAGTGCTGATGTGGCTGCGAGGCCCTAGCTCTATATCAGAGGCACCAGAGGTTATTATGAATGGAAGCCTATCAAACACTCTTAGTTAGATGCCTACCTGGTTCACCTCTGAAAGGAGGCATAATCTGTGCGCAGGGAGAGGGAAGAATCTCTCCCATAGATTCTTGACATAGGTATGCACCTGGATGTTTGAAGTGGTATATGATGCTAGCCCCTATTTAAGGGTAACCTTTGAACATATATACTTAGTCATTGGAAACACAAAAAACACGAGTGCTCTTTTGAGGGTGACACTACTGTGTGAGGTGCACACATACTCATAAGACAGCGGGGCACAAATTTTGTCTTCTCAACCAATTTTCTTTGTAGGGATAACTGAGTGTCTATTTTTGAGTCTTAAACTATTCATACTATCATAAAAAAAAAGACTCGCATGTTTCTACCAAGTTGCTTTCTCCTTGGTGGAATTGTTTATGACTACTGTTTGCATCAGTAATTGATTGAAACCATGTGTTCTTAAACAAATGTTTGTCACCTTGAAATAAGAGATTGATGATTTGTATCACCTTAAAACTATCTTAAACCTGGAAATCTTGTTAGAGAACAGTGTTCACTATGTCTTGAAATCTGGTTTTATCTTGAAAACTGAGTTTGTTTATCTACCTAATCTGTTGCTTGTGTGGGTTTTGCTTTCTTGTTCCTTCGTTGTTTGCAGTCCAAAACTACTTGTGTCAAGTTGTAAATTGACTGATTCATAATCAAACTTGTCTTGTCTCTTTGTCACCGTCCTGTATTCTTGTGTTTTGTACCTTGTGACACGATAGTCATATCTTGGCTGTTCTATCCATACCTTTGACGATTCATGCTGGGTACATCTCACCCCTTGGCTATTCTAGCCTATTATCTCTCTTTTTTTGATACCTTTAGAGACATAGTTCTGAGTCAGATCTTAAGTTTCCTCTCATATTAGCTTCATCTATGCCTATTACAACTAGGAGTGGTAATATTTTTCCCATACATAGTTCTGGAGTAGGTAGAGGTAAACCTCACAATCAAGGAAAAGGTCATTCTAAACCCGTTATTCAAATTGATAATCAAGAGGGATCATCACGTTCCTCTTCCCCGTTCAGTACGGATCCAAGTCCAAATTCAAAATGAGTGCTTCAGTTTTGTTCTAATTCATTGTTTCAAGATCAACGTAATCCTTTTTTCTCAAACCAACAAGGCTACAGGGATTCATCTATTTGGGTCGGTCCTATTAACGACTCTCGCTACCTTAGTGATCCTTTTTCACATGTCAATCCTTTTGATTCTCTGAAGAGCACACTAGCTACAAGTCCTCACTCTCATACTAAAGGAGTACACACAGAACAATCTCATGTTAACAACATGTCATCTCCTTTTGATTACACACAAGGTCATGACTAGTCTCAACATGAACAAGGTCATCAAGGAGAAGAGAAACACCAGGGTTAGGATCAAACTTAGAGCATTTATGAAATTCTTGGTAATGACGATGCCCCCATAACCCAAAATTATATAGACACACCAAAGTCTAATAAAGCTCTTATTAAGATGATGGAGATACTCCTTGCAGAAGACAAAGAAAAATACTTCCTAGATTTGGCAAAATAAGGGGTCAAGTTACCCGCAGACTTTCAAGTGGAAATGCTTGTTGCTAAGGAAGAAGAAACTGAAACCTCCAAGTTGCATAAGATAATTCAAGACATGCAAGGTCAAATCAGCCAACTAATGAAGGATAAGGACAAACCTACACAACAGTTCACAATGGAAAGTATATGTTCTTTCCCATTTGATAGGAGCATTGTTCTGCCACCTTTTCCCAAAGGTGTAGAACTCCCAAAGTACGACAAGTATCTAGGTACCAATGATCCTCAGGATCACTTAAGAGAATTTGGTGCCTTATCAATGGAGTTTATACATGATCAAATGTATTTGATGCATCTTTTTCCATGGATTTTGGGTGGACCCGCTATGGAATGGTTTTCATGACTACCCTCTGGTATCAAAACTTTTGATGAGATTTCCAATCTGTTTATACAACATTATTCTCACAATATTCAACATCCTATCAACATAAAGGATCTTTGTAACCTTAAGCAAAGGCAAGGGGAACCATTCTTAATGTTTCTCCAAAGATGGAGGCAACTTTGCACAAAGTACCCCCGCAAAATACCCGAGTCTAAGAAACTTGATATATTCTTGGATAATCTCACCCCTGACTTTGGGTATCAAGTTCAACTTCAAGGTCCCCTTAACTTTGATAGTATGATAAAACAAGCTGTGAGAATAAAAGCCTTCATGGTTAAGAAAGGTGAATTGACCTTGTATAAAGATAACAAGTGAAATCTGTCATCTTCCAACAAAGACAAGGGTAAATTTTCCAACAAAAATAGAGATGTTGTGAATGATGGGGTGGTCAATAACGTGAATTCAGCTCTGTCGAAACCGGTCTTCAATCTCACCTCAAGTATACAAGTGACCAAAGCTGTCAAAAAGGCTACAACCAATACTCAACAGCCTTCTAAGTTTTCAGGCAACAAACCTTAGGCAGTGTGACCCAAGCATGAATTTACCTCTCTAGGAGAATCGCTTGATGTGGTTTTCAAAACTTTAGTGCAAAATTAGATTCTGGCTCCTTTGGAGAAAAGATTATATGATCCACAACTAAAACCTCATTGGTGGAATGAGAATGCTTACTGTGATTACCGTCAACATAAAGGTCACAAGACTGCTACCTATCTCTAGTTATGTCATAAAGTTCAAGATTTGATTGATAACCAAGTTATCATTATGGAGAATCATAACAAGAATTCAGATCATCAAGCATTCAAAGATCCCTTTCCTCATCATGAGAAAGGTGAATCCTCCAACACTCAGAATAATAATGCCAAAGTTAATTATGCACATACCACTTATGATAATGCGATCAACATGATTGAACCAATGGGAGTGGAATATTGCAATATGTTTAGTGGTAAAGGAAGTGGTAATGTTTCTAAACCTAGAACTCCATTTGTCTTGAGAGGCCCTGAGTCTCAATTATCTAAATCTCAAACATCTCAACATTGTGCGAATGTTGTTACTAGATCTAACGCTAAAATCTCTATCAAGGGTCCTAACCTTCCTACTACTACATCTGTGCCAAAACAAACTGCAGATAAGATTGTTGTTGGTTCTACCAACAAGACCATGAAGGTGGTCCCTATGCCTCCTACTACTGGTTATAGCATTCTTGACTAGCTTCAAAGGACCAATGCTTAGATAACTATTTTTGAGCTATTAAAAATCGTGCTTGCTCATAGGTAGATTCTGGACAAAGCTCTCACTGAAGCTAATGTCCCCAAATATATCAATTTGGATCAGTTTCAATCCATAGTGGGTCATTTGACCTTGCTGCATTATTTATCCTTCTCTAAACAAGATGATCACTCAATTATTCACCCGCACAATGCTCACCTGCACATAGAAGTCATGATCGGCAAACAGCTAGTCCGTGGCGTGCTCATTGATAATGGTGCTAGTCTTAATATTTTCTCCACTCATTTTCTTTCTTAGCTTGGTTATGCTGAGGATCGCATAGATTCTCACAAAATAATTACCATAAAGGCTTATGATGAAGAAGAGAGAACATCTAAATTTCTAGTTGTGCTACCCATTCAGGTTGGCCCAGTTGAAAGAGATGGCATATGTCAAGTACTAGATCTTCCTCTTGCGTATAGCATTCTGCTAGGGAGACCATGGATTCATGAGATGCAAGTGATTCCTTTGACTTACCATCAATGTATCAAGTTTTCTTTTCAAGGTGCAGAGCTGACAGTTCCCGCTAGCATGGGTTCTTGTAATGCTCTCACTCAATCAGCTGACATTCTTGTTCTAACTAATAGAGAGTACATAGAACTCTGTGATGCTAAGCTCAAAGACATGGAACAAAAACTAAAAATTAAAGACTTAGGCATGGGAGGATATCAGATAGAACCTGTGCTCTCGTTAGCAACTCTCCCCATGTCTCCTCGTTCCTATGGGAGACCTTCTAAGCATAACAAACCTTCCTCTACTCTTGAGAAATTTTATGATGGTGTCTTTGTATGATGTGATACACCATTAGAAGATGAAGATAAGGAAAGAGCTATCAAGGCTTGGCTTTGTAAAGGAAAGAACACAGCCAAAGAAACTACCTCGGCTCATGAATTAAATCATAACAGTGAAGGTCTTAAGATTATGAAATGTTTTCGGTACAAAGGAAGTGGCCCAATAGGGGTGAATGGTAATGGGTTAGGGGAACCCATTCAAGCTATAGGTCAAAAGACAAAAGACACCGCTGGTTTAGGTTTCAAAAAGGTCCTGTTTCATCTAGGGATCAATAAATTTGTGCCAAAAGTAGAACCTACACCGGAACCTAAAGGTACAACTACAGTTGATCCTGTGCAAAGCAACTTAGATGAGGATTTCTTTCCTTATCTGATCCCTCCAGACCTGGTAGCATTCTTTGCTGAGCTAGATAAGTTTGTACCATGTACCAGTATAGCTAAAACTGACAGTGATTCTAATCAAACCACTCCATTTGAGACATTAAATTTTGAGCAATGGAAAGATTTACAAGATCCTAACTTCAAAGGTGAATAGTACATGCCACCCAAATTTCAAGAATGGTTGACACAAGAATAGACTAGTACAGTAAGAACTCAAAAAACTTCATGGTGCAAGCACCCAAGTCAGAGTTTAGATACCGACTCCCATGAGTATGAGTTTGATAATTTGTTAGAAGGATCTTATAAAAAACTTCTCGACGTAAGTGAGGGGTCTAGTGAAAAACCTAATGAGTCTGAGTCTATATGTGTTAACATTTCTTCTACTTCGGTCGTTAGGGATCAAAAGGATTCGAACACACCTTTGGATGAGATTGGTTTAGCTCTCATCTTGCTAGTTAATGCTTTCGATGACTATACTGTGAACGCACTTGAACCTGTCACATCTCTTTCCCTCAAACATCCTGAATTAATAGACTAGAATTCCCCTTCTTCATCCAGTGAAGTCCTTACATTCCAGAATGATTACACTTTAGCCTACTACCTTCACACTATTGAACCCTTAATGTCTTCCACTACTGAAGAAAGTGTCAACATGACCGAGGCTGAAATCAAGTACCTTAGTCAAAAAATTAAAAGAAGAAAAAATAAGCGCTCTGATGGTGAAAACCACGTGTGGTAGTATCAGAGCCAAAAAAAGTAAAAACAAAAGACGTATCCAAAGGTGAAAACCTCTCTAAGGCACTTGAGGATGAGGTACTTGATGTGCTTCTGAGTCACTTTAGGAACGCTCATCAGTGTTAATTGAACCAACTTAGCCAATAAATCTGGGGATGGAAGAGCATCCCCACATCATTCATGTGACCAACTCATTATCTACAAAGGAACTTAAGGAATTTACAGAGTTCTTCCAGGAGAAAAAGATAAATTTTTCTTGGACATATTCTGACATGCTGGGTGTGGATCCTGATCTCATTATGCATCACTTATCAATAGCTCTAGGTGTGAAACTTGTCAAACAAAAACTTAGAAAGATGCATACGCATGTGGCTTTATTGATCAAAGCAGAATTGGAAAAACTTCTGAAAGATGGGTTCATCTGACCAATTGATTATGCAGAGTGGATTTCTAATATAGTTCCAGTGACTAAACATGACAAATCTATTAGGGTCTACATGGACTTTAGAGATTTAAATTTGGCATGTCGTAAAGATGATTTTCCACTTCCAAACATTGACATGATCATGGATATGATAGTGGGATATAAGATGTATTCACTAATGGATGGATTCTCTGGCTATAATTAGATTAAGATTGCACTAGAGGACCAGGAGAAAACTGCTTTTACTTGTGCATGGTGTACATTTTGCTAGAATGTTATGCCCTTTGGTCTAAAAAATGTTGGAGCTACTTATCAAAGAGTTGTTACTACAATATTTCACGACATGATGCATAGGACAATGGAAGATTACATGGATGACACACTTGCCAAGAGTATGGATAGAAGGACACATCTCACTGATCTAGGTCCTATACTAGATCATATGGATAAATTCAAGCTACATCTTAACCCAAATAAATGTGCATTTGGGGTTACTTCAGGAAAGTTACTTGGCTATATCATCTCTGTGAAAGGAATTGATTTGGATCTGGCAAAGGTACAAGCTATAATGGAAATGCAACCACCCCATAATATTAAACAAGTTAGAGGACTCCAAGGTTGGCTCCAATCTATCAGGTGGTTTATCTCACAATTAGCTGACAAATCACAACCTTTCACCAAAACTATGCATAAAGGTGTAACTTATGACTGGAACAAAGAATGTGAACAAGGATTTCAATAGATTAAACAATATCTAGCCAATCCACCCATACTGATGCCTCCTATTTAGGGGAAGTTGTTGATCTTATATATCTCAGCAACAGAAACATCCTTAGGTGCTCTCTTGGCATAGGAAGATCCAAATCATAAAGAAAGAGCCATTTACTATGTCAGTAGAACATTGGTCTCTTACGAAATGAATTATTCAGTAATTAAGAAGGCTTTCTTAGCAGTGGTGTGTGCTTGCTAGAAGCTACGACACTACATGTTGGCTCACACTATGAGGCTAATTTCAAAGATTGATCCACTGAAATAATTGCTCAGTAAAGCCACTCTAACAAGTTGGCTAGCTAAATGGTTCATGCTCCTTAGTGAGTTTGATATTATATATGTTGAGAGAAAAGCTATTAAAGAACAGGCGATTGTGGATCAACTGGCTGAAGCACCTCTTAAAGATCATCAACCATTAAAGATGGAATTACCAGATGATTCCATTATGCTTCTTACACATCATACATGGACAATGTTCTTTGATGGTTCATACACCCAACAGGGGTCAGGAGCTGGAATTTTGTTTATCACACCCCAGCGGTATTCCTTACCAAAGGCATACAAAATGATGTTTCCTTGTACCAATAACACCGCTGAATATGAATCTTTAATAAATGGACTAAGGATTGATATTGAATGGCGAGTGGATGAATTAAAAGTCTTTGGAGACTCACAACTGATTATCAATCAAGTAAACAACATTTATCAGACAAAGGATGAAAAGTTGGTACCCTACAAAAAGATGGTAGAAAGTCTTAAGATGTACTTTGCACATGTCACTTTCCAACCAATTCCTAGGGAAGATAATAAAGTGGTTAATGCTATGGCTACTATGGCCTCTATGTTACAAATGTCAGAGAATGATTTTAGACATGAGTTCCTAGTGGAGACATTAAGCTACCCTACCTATGACTCTCCTGACTCCCAGATGGTCTGTTTAGTAATTGGACATGATTCATCTCACTACCACCACATCTACTCTTATCTCCATAACCAAACTATTCTTGACACTTATACTAGAAATGAAAAATGCCACCTGATCCACAGTGCTTCACGATATGTCATCGTAGAAAATGACTTGTATAGATGAGGTCTAGATGGTACCCTCCTTAGGTGTCTAGAACCTGACAAGTCCAAACACACATTAGAAGAGGTACATGAAGGCATTTGTGGTTCTCACTCAAATAGTCTAACACTGGCTCGTAAACTTATTAGAGCTAGTTATTATTGGCCCGATATCAAGAAGGAAGCTACACAGTTTGCCAAATCTTGCAAGCAATGTCAACTCTATGGTAATTTGATTCATGCTCCAACCAAGGAGCTCATTCCCTTTATCACCTTTTGGCCATTTCAACAATGGGCTTTCGACTTAGTGGGTCAGATATATCCCTCTTCTTCAAGAGGACACAAATACATCATCACTGCTACAGATTATTTTACTAAATAGGTTGAGGCAGTACCTCTCAGTATAGCCGATGGAAAATCTGTAGCTATGTTTATTCTAAATTACATTATCTGTAGATATGGTGTACCTTCCTCTATTATCACTAAAAATGGAGGACAATTCAAGAATAAAGACTTGACAAACTTACACACTAAGTTTAAGATCGTTCAACACTGGTCATCTATTTACTATCCTCAAGGGAATGGATAGGCTGAAGCTTCCAATAAAACAATTCTCAAGATCTTGCACCGTATGGTACACAAATCTAGATGAGATTGGCACCTCCAGATTAATCTGGCTTCATGGGCCTATCGCACCAGTATAAGAACTCCAACAGGGGCCACACCCTTTTCTTTAGTGTATGGTGCAGATGCAGTACTACCTATTGAGGTTGATATTCCTACCTTGCAAGTCTCTTTGAAAGGCCTCATTACAGATGATGACATTAGAATATCTCAGCTTCAAGAGCTGGAATTACTGGATGAACATCGAAAAGTGGTGTTTGATCATCTTAGAGCATATCAAAAGAGGATATCTAAGAGCTACAACAAAAAGGTTAGACCTAGAGACTTCCAAATGGGTGATCTCATCTTGAGAGAGAATCCTAAAAATCAGCAACAACGGATTCAGAAAGGGAAGTTTGAGCCAAACTGGCTTGGCCCTTATGTTATTACTATAGTATTTGGGTCTAGCGCATATCAGCTCTCCACTACAGAAGGTGAACAACTAAAAGAGCCCATCAATGCTCTTAACTTGAAGAAATTCTACAGTTGAGATATCTTTTGTATGCTCATGTACATACTTTATTCTAAGAAAATCCTAAAAATTGTAAAATGTCCTAAAAAAAAATGATCATCTTAGTGAAAACCTGGCAAACAGGCACTCTGATATATCTATTATCCTGGTGAAAACCTGGTAAACAGGCACCTTGATAATACCAAAAAAATAAAAAAATATAAAAATATAAAAAAATCAAAAAAAGAAGAAAATAACAAAAAAAAATTGAAAAAATGAAAATACAAAAAAAAGAGAAAAAGAGAAAAATGTTTCATTGATGAAAACCTGGTAAACAGGTGTCATGGTAGCAAAAATAGAATTTCTGCCAAGATGGTGAAAACCTAGTAAACAGGTGCCTCTTGTTTTGCAATGCTTTATCTACCACAGCGTCTCTTGGCTCTCTTGCAATCGCTTTTCGCTTTCTTGCTTTAGTTTTCTTTCCTACTTTAGTGTGCTCCTGCTTTTACTTTCGGTCATCTTTGAGATTTTTCTCAACCTCACATGGATTGAAATTGGTCACACTTGGGGGCATGTTCCTGGTCTTGGGGGCATTGTCTTATCTCTTGGAGTGTTTCTCCTCTTGCATCAGTCACCAGTGGATCTCACTGTGTCTGCCTACCGACGCTTCATAGCACTTCATCTCTTCTTGAGACTCTCTCTTCACACACTAGTACATTTGAGGTCAAATTCCAATGGCCATTTGTTAGATTTGCAACGCTCATTTGTCAGAATTTCAACACCTGAGTTCGTCACCATTTTTGCATTGGAAATTCTGACAGAAGACATACCCGTCAGTTTACCAACACCATGTCATTTTGAAAACTTGCACATGACAACGACTTTGTTATGGAATTTCTTGTGGTTCATCCATCAAAATTTTTATAACAAGACCTATCAAAAATATACAGTCTCTGTTGGAACGAACTGTCGAAATAATATATCTGACATTATTACTATTGGAATAGCGGTAGTTTGCACCAAATTCTGACAGATCTACCTGTTAGTGGTATGGCCTTAATGTTGAAGGGTCTATTGAAACTTTTCTATTTATGACACTTAAAGTGTCAAAAGAGCGACAGTTGTGCAGCATTTCTCCGACAGGTTTCCCTGTCGAACGTATAGCATTACTGTCACAATAAATGTCGTAAACTATTTTTCTCTGACATTTTTTCTATTGAAAGAATAGCGTTGTCGTTGAAATTAATTATAAATTGTTGAGAAATTGATGAATAGGCACATTAAAGTTAACATAGCTTAAGAGACCATCATAGGTTGTCTCTTTCTTTGGTCTATATTATTGATAGAATGTTTTACCTTTCATTAGCTCATCAAATCTAGGGATTTGAAAGAATTTAATAGAATATTTTCATGACAACATATATTATTTAAGTTGACGTTGCATGAATTTATCTACTTCATGCACTTGTAGACTATGAGGATGGAGATAAAGAAGCATGGCCATCTTCATAGTATACAAGTGCACGAAGTAGATAAATTTGTGCAACATCAACTTAAATAATATACGTTTTCATGAAAATATTCTGTTAAATTCTTTCAAATCCCCAGATTTGATGAGCTAATGAAAGTTAAAACATTCTTTCAATAATATAGACCGAAGAAAGAGACAACCTATGATGGTCTCTTGAGCTGTGTTATCTTTAGTCCTAGCCACTGTCCTAGCTACCTGTCGATCATCAAGAAAAATCACCGCCTTGCATTTATGTACACTGCACAAATTGATCACAGTCTTGCAAAAAAAATTTACACTTATACATCTCATCAATACTGGAAGCCTAAAGTAATTTTATACGATCACTAGAACATTTTGTGCATGGATGAGAAACACTATCCAAAGTTTCTAGATAACCATTTTTGAGAAGAGGAATGAGTGGAGGCTAAAGAAGGGATAATTGTGAAGGTTTTATAGATGTAGGTTACTGAATCATCTTCTCTACACTGGTACTCAATCTGACCTCCACTCCATATATGTCTTCTCATAATCTAAAAACTCTCCATCATTGATTCTCATCATTTTTTCAGCATCTCCGTGGAATGAGACCTTAAATTATTGAGCTTCTCTTTGTTTTGAGAATAGTTTAACATTCTCTACTTAATAGGGCCAACCACGTGAAGGTGGAAGCTCACCTAGTCCCTCCTAGGAGTCTCTTATGACCCTTTACGACATTTTAAGACCTCTAAGATGTATTATTAGGGATCGTAAAGGGTCATAAGGGGTCCTGGGACACAACAGTTGAGAAACTTAAATGTAGGCATCATGGTCACAATTTTTTGGAGACACAAAATAATTGAGTGGTTTTTTGAGATGATGCAAAGTAGTGGTTGCTTTGCATTATCTGGGAATAGCACTCAATTATGTTATGTCTCCAAAAAATTGTGACCATGATGACTACATTTATGTTTCTCAGCTGTTGTGATATGTACATTGCAGTCTGTCATTGTTGTAGCAGCAGAGCCTATATTCCACAACAAAAAGGAAGACATCGTTTTAGCCTGGGTCTGGATCCTACCCCAATTGTTGAAGGATCTAGGGCCAAGCTCAAAAGATGTCTTCCCATTATATCTGCAACATTGTGTCCATCCATGATCTCAAGAACATCATCATCTTTCCAGTCTTCATTTGCCAAAATATATCGCTTCTTCAAGCTTACAGAGTAATCTTATTAATAAAAGAACTCTTACCAACATTAGGGTACCCACATATCAAAATAGTTGATGTTATTGGTGCTTGTGCTCAAGGATATCAATTCACTATTTTGAAATGGCCAGATAATTTTATTTCGATTGTAGAGAAAAGGAGTGGGAGAAAATGAGCGGGTGAAAGATGATCGAGCACGAGAGAAGGAATTGCATTTTATTTGATCATGAATGCTCTCTGAAATGACCAATTATGTTTTCTATTTGATTCTTTTTGGTGTTTTTTCTTCCCATATTTAGTAGATAAAAATCATGGCGGCAGCCACTTAGCCATCTTTTTGATGTTCCAAGTATTTTACAAAGATACAGGTATGTGGATTTATCATTCAATTACTTGCAGTTATTGGTCAAATAAAAATATTTTGTCACGTTGCAAGGGCAAGATATCAGTTTGGTGTTTTCGGTTTATGTTAAAAGTTGATTTGGTAAAATCCTCAAAAAACACACTACATGTTCTAAAATGTAAAGAAGTTGAATGTTAA
>MU228344.1:1811000-1822967 GCA_018584345.1 Thuja plicata
TTAGAGATCTATGTAAATTTGCTAATTGAGATCAATTTAATATTTATCAAGAAATTTAAGGACTATAGTTTTGGAAAATTGTATAACGAGGTTTAATTGTGGTTAGAGGAATAAGGTTTAGATTTGGCTTTGTTATTGAATTTTTGTTATCTATTGGTTAGTGGTCGAAAGTAAATGGGGACTAGAATTTATCGAATAAGTTGTAACTAAGGTTAGAAAACTAAGTGACTTCAAAGACAACGCTTACTATGATAATACATTACTTCCAATACATACTTATTAATGGTTTGCACTTGCGTATTTAAAAAAAATTTGTATGTGTGTTTTGCCCTAGTTTTGGGCATGACAAAAGTCATCTTTGACTTTAGATATAAACTGAACACTTTCTATCAAAAGTGTTTCACTAAACATTGGGGAAAATCCAAATCATGAAACTAATTTTGATAGAAAGTATTTTCGATTGAGACAAATTAGTTTTGATCGAAACTACTTCTATCGAAAGTAGTTTCTATTGAAACCCCCAAAAATGATGCCATCTGCAAAGGCTCACAACAATATGCAGTTTTCATGGCTTCAAGGCTCAAGTGCAGGGCTCAAATGGAAGAATAGGGACACCTCCTTTTGCATCACACAAGTACTCTGAATGGGCTTTCTCACGAATATAGATTTGACAATTTTTGAATTAATTAGGTCTATGTATTTTGACATGCATCATATGTAGGATTTTTATCAAATATAAACTTCCAAGTTTGACGTTCAATGAAAAATAGTAGAAAATAGAAAACAAAATTTGAAAAATAACAGTGCCCTCTAGTTTCGAGTCTTCTTTCTATCAAAAAAAAAATTTGAATTTTGATAAATACACAGCAAGTTATCAGCTATGCAGTCAAGGTATGTCAAAATTATGGTTGACTCTACTTCAAACATTCATAAAATATGCAATAATCATGATAAATGTCATCAAACCAATTTTATGCCCTCCGTATGGATGTTACAAAACCAAATTCAAAAGAATCACATTGATATCTATTTTTGAAAAAAAGTTATGCTGTACGAAGTCATTGTACCTTTTTGAAAAAGGCATTTTCAGCAACATAACAGTTTTAGTGGGAGAAAAAAAACCATTAAAATAAATTCAAAAAAATATATATTTAGAATTTAGAAAGAAAATCCTAAAAGACTCTAGTTTACTTCATCTTTCAATTTCAAATAGTTTAATGACAATATGCATCCAAATGTGAAAGTTTTTCTCAAAATGTAGACTTCAATGTTTGTTTAGGCAAAAAAGTGTAACCCACTATTGTGGGATCACCCAAAGAAAGGGTCAAATTGAATCTTTAATATGATTCATTAGGTGATTTGGGTAAATCCCTAATCAATATTTAACATCATAATCACTCATTAAATCATACAAGAGTGTTAATAATGACTAGGTAAAGAACATAGATAACCTAATCTTTATGGTGATTTTGAACAACCTATATACAGCATCCAGAACATACTCATAAAGGTATCATAATCAGCTTAATTCATCCAAATGTACTCAAACTATCCAAAAAGGAAGTTCATCACACATAAAAGCATATTAGATTGTTTAATAACACAATGTTCCTAAAATATCATGAACAAATAGTTGACATCACTACTCAAAGAGAAATATACATTAAAAACTTACGCGGAGATGAGATAGATTGGATTAGTAACTTCGATCAAAATAATTAGTAGAGAATAAAAATCCAAAAATTCCAACAAGCATAATAAGGTTTTTTGAGGGTTGGAGGGGCATTATATCCTCCCCCCTTAGATTCAACTTACTCCTGGAAGTCGGTAAGTACTAAAACATTCATCAAAAATTTAAAACCAATATCTAACAAAATTATAGAACCTTTTCAAGTAATCAGGTTATCAAAATTTTGTGCTTCTTACGTTGTTTTAACTTTTTTAGGATTAACATAGATCACTCATTGATAATTTATGAAAAATACTATTAGAATGCAAGAAATTTATATAGACAAGACACATAGAATTAGAATGAATTTTCAATTTTACACCAATTCATAACCCCTAATAGTTCCTTCTATACATTCCTATTAATACTAATATCAGGTATAAAGAAAAAAAAAACATGGTTTATATATTTATATTCTTACTTTTCTTCAAAAACAAAGTTCTTATTTATTTTAACTTAGACAATGGGGTAAGAATTGTTGGTAACATATCAAAAATCTAGCAAAATAGAAATTATGAGTCACAAAGTATCACATTTGTTAGTATGATAAAATGTCACTTTAAACTTTTAGGAATAAAAACACTTTTAAAATTCGTAAGAAATTTTCAAATAGGGACCCTAAAATACAAAACCAAAACAAGATGACATAATACATTTATACGAGAAATCAAATTATCACATTCAACCAAACATTATTCAGATTATAATTTACATTAACTCCTAGTTCTATAGGCAACTCTTACCAAACACAAAGCAGATCCTTATTATATAGCGGCTATTAAATCACTATCATCAAGTGTCTCAAATATACCCCAGAAAATACTATAAATCACACACATAATGACACACTTTTACAAGGATAAAATCAAATACATCTAATATAGAAAACATAATCATTAGATTACCCTATCCATACTCCTAGAAAATTATGAAAATTTAGGAAATTATTGCATCATTAGGATACCATTCCCTGTAGACTATATGTTAGGCACTAATACAACACACCTACTTCCTATAAAATTAAATATTAAGATGATGAGTTCATATAAATTGTTAATTTAGAGCTATTCTTAGAGTCATTAAGAGGAGGGAAAACACATCGCCACTACCCAAATACCACTTATTATGGTACCAATATAGTAATGAGATTTTCCTTTTCTTTCCTCAATAAAATTAGGAGTACCCAATCATACCCTTAACCTAACATACATTTCTTAACAAAGATAACAACATATGATTGATTTCTTTTAACAATATAAAGGTTCATATCCATTAAGATAACCATGCAATCATATTCCACTTACATTCTATAACTCAACAACCCTATAATATAGACATCCAACCATAAATATTACCATTAAAATGATGATTACCATGCACACCTAAGTGAAATTCATTTTCATAATTCTTATTCATGGTTTCTTCTATTCACTAGGTATCTATAAAATACACATTTAAAGTGTAAATTTTACTTCAAAATTTAAGATAGAGAATCAAATACCAACTCCAAGAGAAAATACTTGGATGTTAATATATTGTTACCTTAGTCTTTCTTGATTAATTTTGTACCTATTAACATGGAATGCAGAAATGATATAACTTTTCAAAACATGAATAAAACACTTCTTCTTTTAACCAAAATGTAAATGGTAAAACCTTGGGGACATAGGTCCTTTACCCAAGTGTTTTCTAATTAGGCACATATGAATCTTATTCAAGGTATAATTGTCATATTGTTTTTCCTAAGAAAATTTTAGTCCTTCAAATCTTATTCTCAAAAAGTGAAAGATGGAGAGATAAATATATTTTTTATTTCCTTTAAATTCCTTACTTCAATAGAGGTACAGAAGAGAGAGAGGTATTATGTATCGAAAAAAAAGAAAAAAAAAAGCAATATTATCGATTACTTGATATTTCTAAGATCATCAAATCACTCCAAACATATCTATCAATGCATACATTATAAGTATCTCCTTGTACTAGTCATGAAAGTATAATAAGTAATAGAAAGGCAGAGACAACAAGCATTAAAATTGTAACCTCAACATGACACCACAATTTAAACATTTACATAGGTACGAACCAACACAATATAATTTTAATCCAGGAACAAAATATTACTATTTTGAGTGCTACCTTAATCACTTCTTATTTCATGTAAATAATTCAATTCTTCAATTGAAATGAACTCTTGTCTCTTTCACAATCACTAGGGATATTGTTGATAGTTACTTTAAATATTACGTCTATGAACTTCAATTAGTATAATTTATACATGAAATAATCTAATGGGGAGTCATCCAAGGAAAGAAGTGTGTATAGTCCTCAAAATTTCTCGAAATAATTAATTTAACAACTCAAAGGAGATGTCATTACATTTACGAGATGCATTGACATATATAAGAATGATCAAAATAAACATTTTTTTCCAAACACTTTAGGTTTTAAACAATATAAGTGAAAAGGTGGACTCCCTAGTGAGTAATTTTTACCAAAGCCAAACATTTATTTGCACACATTATTAACACAAAAACAAAATCTTCAAAATGTAAGTAAATTTCTTTGATAATTCAATATTAGTATTATCTAGTATTTTTCCAAAACACTAATAATAGACACACTTAAAGGTGCCATTTTCATAACTAAAATTTAATTTTTCAAGAATAATGCTAGCATCAGTAAGAAATATAATACAAGAGCTTAAAGGATAAACATAAGTGAGTTATGAGTCCCAAAGTTCACAGTGTGGAATCCTAGGGCTTTGGTACTAGACGAAATGCCCTGCCAGAGAACCCAAGAGAGCTGACCATCTAATCTCTAAAGATGAAGTAATTTTTTTAAACTATTACAATGCACATTATCAAAAGAATCGATACACATATGCTCAGAAAACATGGATGCAACATAACTAAAGATTTCCTAGTCCTCACAGGTTCCTTGACATTTCTGCAAAAAATATTGATTAATCTAATTGCATTTAAGAGTTTCATTATGAATTACAAGTCTAACATATTTATAACACTTCAGAATAAATGACTATTGTCTAATGAACATATTTCAATGATTAGTCACCAACATTTAATTTACCAACAAAATTCATTCTTCATAACTAACTAAAGAAATTCATAACATCTCTAAACCATCTTATAAATTTAGTTTCATATAAACATTAGGATAAATAATATCATTCATTATCGCATACCCTACCACCTGGATGTACATTGTACTAGATATATTTTAAGGCACCAACTAAAATGATCCTAACTAGTGCAGGAGCACCTAGGAAATCCTCAAGCCCCTAGTGTTTTTTCTTGTAACTAACCTTAGCCAAGTTAGTGTGTGTGTTTTATTAAGGCCCTAGAAGGTCATGTTGTGTGATTAGGTGAATTAATGTTAGTGATAAGTTCACTTTTAGTCTTTGTTAGTTTATTTTAGTAGTTTAGGACTAGTTTGGTCTAAAGTTGGGAAATGGGTTCAAATTGTGTCCTAGACCCATGTTGGGTGATAAATATTCTTCATGATTCATTAATGAGATTATTTCATTGAACTAAATGGGTTGGAGGCCCTAGTTTGTAGTTTGCATCATAAATGCAAAAGATGCCAAAAGTTGTCATGACAACATTTGCAACTTTTTGCAAATGTTGCATGCAACTCAACAACTTTGGATCCCCTCTTTTCTAGGAGTGGGAAATGAATGATCATGCCTTAAAATGGTGCAGAAGGTATATTTATAAAATATATGTCTCATTTCTAGAGGTAGAGTGATTGTATGCAACTTTTGGAGAGCAAGAAAGCAAGTTTTTCTGAAAACACTACACAGTCAACTACTTTGCAAGTTTATGGTGTTTTAATGGATTTAAACATAAGATCCAACTATGGATTCATCTAGTAGGGATAATTATAAGATATTCTCATTTAGAGTGTTAGTAATTTTGAGTTGATTTTTTAACCGTAGGAAATATCTTCAAACTAGGTAGTTTGCTGGTGTAAATAAGAGTAATTCAGGTTTTATGGCTCACCATGAAATTCAACCATGGGAAAACTAATAGGTTGAATGAATGTCTTAGGGAGCCTCTGTACATAGTGTATATACAAATAGGAGGTTAGGAGAAAATATTTTTTATTTATAAAGTCATGCCCTAAGCGAGTTAGGACTGTTGGAAAGTGACAATGCAAGCAATTGTTATTTTGTCATTGCTGTCAAACCTTTAGTGGTGAGACTATTGTTATCTATTTGAGTACCATATCTATTGTTGATGGAGAATATTTAACAAGAAGACCAAGTGAATGGTTGAGTTAAGGAAAATAAAAGGGTACTTGATCAGTTGGCACTCTGGAAAAGTAATTAGTTGTTTATCTTTTAAAGATAGTTTTTCTGGCTATTCCATGCCAAGCAAAGTTGCTTGTGCCAAGTAAAGTTGTTCATTGCCGAGCACCATTGAAATTGATGAGTGAAAATAGTGATGTTGGCCAACTTACAGTAATTTGATTAATGATGAGATTTGAGATCTCTAGCCACCTTTGTTAATCTTATTGGGATATGTAATGTTAATTAAAGATTGATCCACGTCATTTAATGTATGGGTAACCGTAATTAATGCATGGTTTCAAGATTTAATTAGAGACTACTTTGGAGAAGTAAATGAACGTAAAGATGGGATGATCTATTGGATCTAACCTAATCTAAGATCTATGATATTGATTAAGAAGAAAAATATTTATCTGACCTAGAACAGAGAGGTATATGATAACCTCAAGGGGTTATTCTTTAGAGATGTTGTATGATGCAAAAGAGTTGCATAGTTGATTTATTGTTTAGCATAATCTGGCAGAGAGGGTTAATACAGAAGCATAGAGTTTCATGTGTGATTGCTTGATAGATTTCCAAGTAGTTCAGAAGGTTGAAATGACAATGCAGGCTATCCAATAAGTTAACATCAGAGATATAATTGGATCTGAATGTGCAAAGTAAGTTTTATGTATCAGATCATAACTGCTGATTACTTTCTAACCATTGTATCAGTTAAATCCTTTAACAAGGTTGACCTAATAGTCATTTGTATAAATCCTCTAACAAGGTGACATTCAGATGGAATGTTCCAAGTCCTCTAACAAGGCCACTCTTGATAGGGTGATTAAATCCTTTAACCAGGTCACACCTAGCAGTGTGTTATTGTAACCTTTGACAGGGTTGGCTCCTCACAGGACATCACTTCAGAAGAGTGAATACTTGGTAGCATGTTACTGGTGTTTTTTCCCATATTGGGTTTCCACATTAAATACTTGTGTCAACTTGTGTGAATGCTTATGGTTTTCTTTACTATTATGTTTCTACAAGCTAATTTCAATTGATAGTAAACTACATGATTAAAGTTGTTGACTTATGCTACTACTGCCGAGTAGATGTGAAGTATAGAAAGTTTTTTTTTTCTACATCTAGATGTGAGGATAACTGATTCACCCCTCCCCTCATAGTTATTCTAAATTCATTCTAACAATTGGTATCAGAGCTTTGGTATCCTGAAAAGAGTTGGAAGGTACTTGGAACGAAAAGATCAAGATGTATAAGAAGGAGGTTCCTAAGCTGAACAAAGATAACTTCCCTGCATGGCAGAGTTTGATGAAATTGCATTTAGATGGTATTGGAGATGATACGAAGAAACTTATTGAACATGCCTATGTACCACCTACTACTCCTCTCATAGATGCTCAACTAAGAGAAAAGCAAGAGCACAATCAAGCAATGTTGGAGATTGCCTCCTCATTGAGCTATTCAAAGTTTGATGATATAAAAAGTTGCACAAATGCAAAAGAGATGTGGGATAAACTTGCAACTGTCTATGGGGGAGACACTAATTCTCTGAGAGATAAATTAAAAAGTCTAAGAGGTAAGTTTGATGAAATGAAAATGCAAGAAGGTGAAAATGTTGTTCAGTACTATGGTAGAGTAAAAGAAGTTGTAAATGCCATTAGAGGGGCTAATGGAACAATTGATGAGAACACCATTATGAGCAAGGTACTAAGAAATTTACTTCCTATATATGCTATTAGAGTTTCTACAATTCAAGAATTGAGATGTACTCCTAACAACAATCTAAATCTAGAAAATCTAATAGGCAGACTCACTGCATTTGAAATGTCAAATTATGATAACTATAATACACAAGGGATTGATTCTACTTTTAGATCATATCTGGTTCTAAAAAAATACAAGAAAGGAAATAAATATGTGGACAGTGACAGTGAAACTTCTGATGATGATCTTGAAGAACTTGAAGCACTCATGGCAAAAAGACTATCCAGAGGAAAAGGAAATACAGAGGTAAACTTCCTATCATTTGTTTTTCATGCAACAAAATTGGTCATATAGCTACTAGATGTCCTGAGAAGAATGAGAAGGATGAAAGAAGGGACAATAAATACAAGGAATACAAAGACAAAAAAGGATGACTGAGACTTCAGAAAATATAAGGACTACAAAGACAAAGGTAAGAAATCTTGTTATATTGCTGAAGAAGCTTCTGACAATAACACTGATAATTCTGATGACAATGATATAGTTGTTTATGTTGCAATGAAAGAAGATTCTAATGATGATGAGGAAACTGCACTAATCTCTTATATGAGAAAAAATGATAGTTGGATCATTGACAGTGGTTGTTCCCATCATATGACTGGTGACAAAGCTAAGTTTGAAACCCTAAACCAATGTAAAAGAGGATATGTAAAATTTGGTAATGATGCACCATGTCTTATCAAAGGTAATGGATTGATTAACCTAACTGACATGTTTAGATGTGATGATGTGTATTGGTTTGATGATCTTAAATATAATTTTCTGAGTGTTTCACAACTGAACACTGTTGGTTACAAAGTTGAATTCCATCACAGAAAAGCTAAGATCTATGACTCTACTGGAGAACTTGTTGGAAGTGGTGATCAGACCAAAGGTAACTTATTTTATTTAGATTTATCTAAAGAAAAATGTTTGTTTGCATAATACAATGATGTTTGCTTATGGCATAAGAGGTTGTGTCATGTAAACTTTGATAACTTGGTAAGAATAAGCAAACTAAAAAGGGTTAGAGGGCTACCTAAGTTAAAGAAACCTAAGAATGCTATGTGTAAACAATGTCAACTAGGAAAGATGACTAAGTCTAGTTTCAAGAGTAAAACACATGTATCATAAATTTTGGAATTGGTCCATACTGATCTCTGTGGTCCCATTGGAGAAAGAAGCTATTGTGGTTCCAGGTACTTTATTCTATTTGTTGATGATTATTCAAGAATGATGACTGTAATGTTTCTCAAAGAAAAATCTGATGCATTCAATTATTCAAATGGTACCTAGCTAAAGTTGAAAAGGAAACAGGAAAATTTTTGAAATTGTTAAGATCTGACAGAGGTGGAGAGTTTATTTCTAATGAGTTTAACAGGTTCTACAATGACCGAGGCATAAAGAGACAGATGTCTGCACCCAGGACTCCTCCATAAAATGGTATTGCTGAATGAAGAAACAGATCTATCATGGACTGTGCTAGAACACTAATGATGGAGAAAAATGTTGCATAGAAATACTAGAAAGAGGTTGTAAGTACTACAGTCTATACATTAAATAGAGTTCAAGTGAAGAAAGGTAAAAATGCTACACCTTATGAACTTTGTTATGGTTATGCACCTAGTGTAAAGTATTTTAAAGTCTTTGGAATAAAATGTTTTATACTAAAAGACAACAGAAATGGAAAACTAGATGCTAAAGGAGAAGAAGGCATATTCGTTGGTTATTCAACGAAAAACAAAGCATACAAATGTCTGAATTCTAATACTAACAAAATTGTTGAAGGTGCAAATGTAAGAATTGATGAGTTTGCAGAAAGAAATGATGATGAAAGAACACAAGAGCCTGAAAGCTACAGATCATTCACATATCTAGATGAGGAAGATTCTAATTCACTACCTGAGACTACTACTAAGCAACAACATGCACCTGCCGAGTCAAAGAGTGGAGCTTCTGAGCAACTGGAAGTGAATGCCAAGCTATCTGATGGAGATGTTGAGTCACAGAATCAACCAGAACTGAATACTAACAATGAACCTAAAGAAAGGGTTGAGCCTACTCTAGCTAAATATGTGAGAAGAAATCACAATTATGATCAAATCATTGGATCAAAGGATTCTGCTATTATGACAAGAAGTAAGTTGAAAAATGACACATGTCTGTTATGTGAATTCGAGCCCAAAATAGTGAAAAATGCTTTAGATAATGAAGATAGGATACAAGCAATGAATGAGGAAATTGAACAAATTGAGAAGAAAAAAACTTGGACACTTGTACCTAGGCCAAAGGACAAAAATGTAATTTCCACAAAGTGGTTATTCAGGAACAACCTGAATGAACATGGAGATGTGACAAGAAACAAAGCTAGATTGGTATGCAAGGGTTATGCATATGAGGAAGGAATTGACTATGGTGAAACCTTCACCCCAGTTGCTAGATTGGAAGGTGTCAGAACCTTACTTGCATATGCAACCTATAAAGGATTCAAAGTATGTCAGATGGAAGTGAAATTTGCATTTCTCAATGGTATCTTGGAAGAAGAAGTGTATATCGAGAAAGCTAATGGTTTTATAGATCCAAACAAAAGGGATATGGTTTTTAGATTGCACAAAGAACTATATGGATTGAAGCAAGCGCCAAGAGCATGGTATGAGAGATTGCACAATTATCTTATCAAGATTGGATTTGCAAGAACAAATGACAACAGCAACATGTACATAAAGACAGAGAAAAATAAAGGTACACTATTGGCTGAAATTTTTGTCGATGACATCATATTTAGTGGACAAGATGTGTTATGTCAAAAATTTGCAACAGAGTTGCAAACTAAGTTTGAGATGTCTATGTTTGGTAAAATAATACCCTTTGTTGGCTTACAAATTTATCAAATGAAGAATGGTATCTATATTACTCAATCTAAATATATCAAAGAGATATTGACAACTTTTGGAATGGAAGAGTCCAAACCAGTAAGTACACCTATGGCTACTGGACAGAAGCTGACAAAAGCTGATGACACAAAAGAAGTGAATCAAACACTCTATAGATATATGATTGGAAAACTACAGTATGTTGTACATATTAGACCTGATATTGCCCTAGCTGTTGGAATTGTAGAAATATTTTCTACTAATCCCAAAGAAACTCACATGATGGCAATAAAAAGGATTCTGAGATATTTGAAAGGAACTGATGACTATGGTATATACTACAAAAAGAATGACAAGTTTGAACTTGGAGTTTACACTAACTCTGACTGGGCTACAAATGTTGATGATAGGAAAAGCACTACTGGTGGAGCATTTCTGTTAGGTAAGAGATTGATCTCCTGGACAAGCAAGAAACAGAACTGCACCTCACAATCTATAGCTGAAGTTGAGTATGTGGCAGCAGCAGTTAACTGTTCTAACATTGTGTGGTTGAAGATACTACTAAAAGGTATGAAGGAAGAAATCACTGACCCAGTTGTCATATACTATGATAAAACAAGTGTTATTAATATTTATAAAAATCTAGTGATGCACTCAAAAAAAAATCATATAGCTATCAAGTATCATTACTTGAGGAAGCTAGTTTAGAACAAAGAAGTGAGATTGGATTATGTGAACACTAAAGAACAATTAGCAGACATATTCACTAAAGCACTACCCAATGATGCTCATGAGTATCTACAAGGTAAATTGGGGGTGATTCCCCTAACTGAGGCTAATTAAGTTCTTTATGGTATTGTTGCATCAAATGTTACATTCAGAATATTTGACACATTGACGCACAGTAAGTCACACATTAGGATGTTGGCTAAAGTTGTGAAGATGAACAAGGACAAAAAAGGAAATTAGTCATAATCAAAGATGACAAGATCAGCATGATACTAAGGATGTACATGATAAATATTTTGATGTCTTTGGCATTGTTGTGATTATCTACTCAGAGGGAGTCTACAGATGATTAGACACAGATGATTATAGTGTGATTAGACACAGAGGGAGAAATTTTTTTTACAGACAAAAATCAGAATGAAGCTAAAGACATTAATGAAGATTCGTTCATATAAAGGAACATGGGTGAATTTTTGGATTGGTTGGTAACTATGCTTGTTAAATCATTGTTTTAATATTTTGTGTTGCCATCAATGCCAAAGAGGGAGATTGTTGGAAAGTGACAATGCAAGCAATTGTTA
>MU228344.1:1823017-1840501 GCA_018584345.1 Thuja plicata
TGTGTTGCCATCAATGCCAAAGAGGGAGATTGTTGGAAAGTGACAATGCAAGCAATTGTTATTTTGTCATTGTTGTCAAACCTTTACTAGTGAGACTATTGTTATCTGTTTGAGTACCATATCTATTATTGATGGAGAAGATTTAACAAGAAGACCAAGTGAATGGTTGAGTTAAGGAAAATAAAAGAGTACTTGATCAGTTGGCACTCTGGCAAAGTAATTAGTTGTTTATCTTTTAAAGACATTTTTTCTAGTTGTTCCATGCTGAGCAAAGTTGATTGTGCTGAGTAAAGTTGTTCATTGCCAAGCACAATTGAAATTGTTGAGTGAAAATAGTGATGTTGGTCGACTTACATTAATTTGATTAATGATGAGATTTGAGATATCTGGCCGACTTTGTTAATCTTATTGGGATATGTAATGTTAATTAAAGATTGATCCATGTCATTTAATGTATGGGTAACCGTAATTAATGCATGGTTTCAAGATTTAATTAGAGACTACTTTGGAGAAGTAAATGAATATAAAGATGGGATGATCCATTGGATCTGACCTAACCTAAGATCTACGATCTTGTTTAAGTGGCAATAGATTTATCTGACCTAGAACAGAGAAGTATATGATAACCTCAAGGGGTTATTCTTTAGGGATGATGTATGATGCAAAAGAGTTGCATAGTTGATTTACTATTTAGCATAATCTGGTAGAGAAGGTTGAATACAGAAGCATAGAGTTGCATGTGTGATTGCTTGATGGATTTCCAAGCAGATTAGAAGGTTGAAATGACAATGTAGGCTATCAAATAAGTTAACATCAGAGCTGTAATTGGATCTAGATTTGAAAAGTAAGTTGCATGTAACAGATCACAACTGCTGATTACTTTCTAACCATTGTATCATTTAAATCCTTTAACAAGGTTGACCTAACAGTTATTTGTATAAATCCTCTAACAAGGTGACATTCAGGTGGAATGTTCCAAGTCCTCTAACAAGGCCACTCTTGACAGGGTGATTAAATCCTTTAACCAAGTCACACCTAGTAGTGTGTTATTGTAACCTTTGATAGGGTTGGCTCCTCACAGGGAATCACTTCAGAAGAGTGAATACTTGGTAGCATGTTACTAGTGGTTTTTCCCATATTGGGTTTCCATGTTAAATACTTATGTCAACTTGTGTGAATGCTTATTGTTTTCTTTATTGTTATGTTTCTACAAGCTAATTTCAATTGACAGTAAACTGCATGATTAAAGTTGTTGACTTAGGCTACTGCTTTCAAGTAGATCTAAAGTATATAATGTTTTTGTTTGCTACATCTAGACCTAAGGATAACTGATTCACCCCTCCCCTCTCAGTTATTCTAAATTCATTCTAACAAGGACAACCCAGTTAGAGGTATGGCGGGGAAAAAAAGAGTACAAAGACAAGGGTGTGAATGGGAGCACTGATACAAGTGTGGTGTCAGTGTTTTTAGGGTCTCATAGGTCCCTAGTTTCAATCTTAGATCCCAACCAATCCATCTGGATTTATTTTTTCATAGAAATCAGTAGAGAGCTAGTGAGGAGCCAAAATAGGCCTAATAGCCCTACATTTTAGGATAGAGGTGTACAGATAGATTGGGAACTCTAGACCTTAGAAATATTTTAGGTTTCCCAAAAGGGTGTCTGAATCCTCAATTGGTTTTAGGGGTTGTGTGGAATTTGTTAGAGAAAATCTTGAAAAACTTACTAGATAGGGCTAATTAGTGTTATAGGCCTAATAGGACAAATTGGGTATGAATTTGAAACTTGACTAACTTAGGGTTGAAGAATTATGAGATTTGATTTGAATAAATGCAAAATGAACAATCTAAGTGTATACAAGACCCTTGTATCATGGAAGATGTTGGTATGAAGAGTTTGGCATTGGAATTCTTCAAGGCCAAGGAGAAGCATTGAGGAAAAACTGAGAAAGTTGTCCCTCAAGGTAAACCAATATTATTGTGACTCTTATAGAAGAGTTAAGAGTGTTGGAGATTTACTTCTAGAAGCTAGTTGATTGTATGTTTGTCATTGATGACAACATATAATATACAGTAGTGATTTTGTATGTACTTATCAGAATGATGATATGAAGCCTTGCATGGATATATTCAGGTTGTAGCCATGTTTACTATGTTATGTTCATACATGCAGACTTGGAGATGAAGTTTCAATTGTGTTGTGTAATTTTGTTAGTAGCAGTTACAGTTTTGGGAGTGTATCTTTATAGAGCTGACATATTTGCATTGGTTCTTAAGTTGCGCCTATTTTTGCAATATGTGTGTGTATATTCATGATTAGTTATGAGTTAAAGATAGTTATCTAAAGGTGCCAAATGTGTTTCATCAAGATTGCATTGTTAGAGTTAATTTGGTGAGGCCGACTTCATGAAGTGTCACATCTATTTAGTTTATATTTGCACAGTTGTAATTAAGCTTCCGTGATTAGTAAAGACAACAAGGATGTTATAAAGATTTTTCTAACAGGTCCCATGATCTCGTACTTTGAGGGAGATACTTATAGAAAGTCATTTGTGATACGCTAAGTGTGAATGATATGAAAAGAGACAAAAAATGTACAAAGGAGAATATTAGTAGTGTTTCATTCATCAAGGGTCTATGTGAAGAAGCAGTGGAAGATTACAATACATTGGAGCTGATGAAGGTAGCAGGTCTACTCTACAGTTCATCATCAGATATATTGCATATTTATTGTATAGAAGGTTGTAGCCTTCACCATTAAGCAGTGAGCTTTTGGATAGTGAGTCCACCACCCGTAATAGGGTTATTTGTAAAAGACTCCTAACAGGGTCTGACCCTTAACCAGGTCACTATACTTATTGCATTGTAAAGTACAACTCATAACATGGTTGAAATATCTTCTAACAAGGATTACTATAAACAAGTATAGTTCATTATGGGTACTAATTCCCACCAGGGTTTTTACCATTTGGTTTCCCCATAACCAAATTGTGTTGTTATCTATTGTGTTATCTGAATGTATATTTGATTTATTATATTCTTGAGTTAATAAGGTTAAAGAATAGAATTACCTGATAACTAATTCACACCCCCCCTCTTAGTTATCCTTTGGGACTATTCTAACAATTGGTATCAGAGCCAAGTGCCTTGAGGAGAAAGCCTAATAGCTTAAGGTAGATCAGATGGCATACTTCAAAAAAGAGAGTCCTGAGTTTGATGTAGAGAATTATTTGGATTGGAAGAATAAAATGATAACACATCTACAGTGTGTTGGTTTTGATATCTTTGAGATAGCCATACAAGAAGTTGTTATTCCCTCACTTAAAGACCTTGCAAGAGATGATGCTACTAGTAGACAAAAGGAGACATTCACAACTAATGCAATTGCCAAAGTAGCCCTTATAAGTGCCATATCTGATAGTGAATTTTCTAAGATCAAGAAGTTAGACAAGGCATACACTATATAGAAGTATTTAGAAGACATGTTTGATGGAGATATTCAAGCAATGAATGCATGCATGAAGACATGGAAAAATAAATACAATAGTCTTGAGATGTTACCTCAAGAGAACATTAGAGCCTACAATCAGAGGATAAATGAAGTAGTTTCTGGAATTAGAAAAAATGGTGGAGAAATATCAGAAGAAGATATAATGGGAAAGATGTTGACTACTATAACATCAGACTATGAGAACAAGATCAATATCCTAGAGGAAACTATGCAATTTTCACAAAACCTTTATCAAAAGATACTTTTGAATATCTCAGAGAGAAGTTGGGAGTAATTCCCTCTCCTGAGTCTGATTAGATAAAGCAGCAAGAACATCAGTCCATAGTGTCTGATGAATGGTTGACTACTCTACTTCTAGAGTAGTGCCTGTGCCTAATTTCTTATGCCACCCTTTGCCATTGATGTCAAAGGGGGAGTATATAGTAAGGGGGAGAATATACTCTACGGGAGTATTAAAATAGTTAGAAGAACTAAAGCAGTGTAGAGGAATCTTTGATGAGGATATTGAGAAGATTGTAAAAAGAAAGAAGACACCATGTGCTGAAGATGTTTTTAATATCATATGTTTCCATCAATGTCAAAGGGGGAGATTGTTGGAGATTTACTTTTGGCAGTTAGTTAAGTGTCTGTTTTTCATTGATGACAACATATAATATATAGTAGTAATTATGTATGTACTTATCAGAATGATGATATCAATCCTTGCGTGGATATATTTAGGTTGTATACATGTTTACTATGTTATGTTCATACACACAAACTCAGATATGAAGTTTCAGTTGTGTTGTGTAATTCTATTAGTGGTAGTTACAGTTTCTACAGTGTATCTGTACAAAGTCGATGTATTTGTATTGGTTCTTGAGTTGCACCTATCTTCAGAATATGCATGTGTATATTCATGATTATTTATGAGTTAAAGATAGTTATCTAAAGGTGCCAAACATGTTTCAACAAGATTGCATTGTTAGAGTTAATTTGGTGAGGCCGACTTCATGAAGCATCACGTGTATTCAGTTTATATTTGCGCGGTTGTAATTATCCTTGCATGATTAGTAAAGCCCACAAGGATGTTATGAAGAGTTTTCTAATAGGTCCCATGATCTCATACTTTGAGGGAGATACTTATAGCAAGTCATTTGTGATACGCTAATTGTGAATGATACAAAAAGAGATAGATAATATACAGAGTAGAATATCAGTTGTGTTTCATTCATCAAGGGTCTATGTCAAGAAGCAATGGAAGATTAAAATACATTACAACTGATCAATACAATAGGTTTTCTCTATAGTTCATCATCATATATAGTGTATATCTGTTCTATAGAAGGTTGTAGCCTTCACCATTAAGCAGTGAGCTTTTGGACAATGAGTCCACCAGCCCTAACAGGGTTATTTGTATAAGACTCCTAACTGTTAGAATGAATTTATAATAACTGAGTACGGAGGGGTGAATCAGTTATCCTCAGGTCTAGATTTAGTAAAATAAGTCAACAACTTTAATCATGCAGTTTACTGTCAATTGAAATTAGGTTGGAGAAACATAACAGTAAAGCAAACCATAAGCATTCACAAAAGTTGACACAAGTATTTAATGTGGAAACCCAATATGGAAAAAAACACCAGTAACATGCTACCAAGTATTCACTCTTCTGAAGTGATGCCCTGTGAGGAGCCAACCCTGTTAAAGGTTACAATAACACACTATTAGGTGTGACCTGGTTAAAGGATTTAATAACCCCATTAAGAGTGGCCTTGTTAGAGGACTTAGAACATTCCAATCTGAATGTCACCTTGCTAGAGTATTTATAGAAATGACTGTTAATTCAACCTTGTTAAAGGATTTAACTGATACAATGGTTAGAAAGTAATCAGTAGTTGTGATATGTTACATACAACTTACTTTGCAAATTCAGATCCAATAACAGCTCTGATGTTAACTTACTGGATAGCCTGCATTATCATTTCAACCTTCTGATCTGCTTGGAAATCTGTCAAGCAATGACACATGCAAATCTATGCTTCTGTATTCAGCCTTCTCTGCTAGATCATGCCAAACAATAAATCAACTATGCAAACCTTTTGCATTCATCCACTTCACATTCAGCAGCACTTCTACATACTCAATGAATAACCCCTTGAGGTTATCATATACCTCTCTGTCTTAGCTCAGATAAATCTTTTGCCACTTAAATAATATCATAGATCTTAGGTTAGGTCAGATCCAACAGATCATCCCATCTATGAATTGCATTTACTTCTCCAAAGTAGGCTCTAATTAAATCTTGAAACCATGCATTAATTACGGTTACCCATACATTAAATGAAATGGATCAATCTTTAATTAACATTACATATCCCAATAAAATCAACTAAGTCAGCTAGAGATCTCAAATCTCATCATTAATCCAATTACTGCAAGTCGGCCAACATCATTGTTTTCACTCAACAATTTCAATGGTGCTCAACAATGAGCAACTTTACTCTTCACGAACAACTTCACTCGACACAACAACTTTTCTCAGCACAAGCAACTTTGCTCGACACAGAACAACCATAAAAACTGTCTTTAAAAGATAAACAACTAATTACTTTGCCAGAGTGCCAACTAATCAAGTACCCTTTTATTTCCCTTAACTCAACCATTCACTTGGTCTTCTTGTTAAATCTTCTTCATCAACAAGAGATATGGTACTCAAACAGATAATAATAGTCTCACCAGTAAAGGTTTGACAACAATGATAAAATAAAAATTGCTTGCATTGTCACTTTCCAACAATCTCCTACTTTGGCATTGATGGCAACCCAAAATATTAAAACAATGATTTAACAAGCATAGTTGCCAACCAATCCAAAAAATTCACCTGTGTTCCTTGATATGAATGAATCTTCATTAATGTCTTTAGCTTCATTCTGGTTCTTATCTGTAAAAAAAATTTCTCCCTCTGTCTCTAATCACACTGTAATCATCTGTGTCTAATCATTTGTAGACTCCCTCTGAGTAGATAATCTCTTTAATATGTGCAATAGTAATCTCTAGTAATCTCTCCCTTAATTTATTCCTCTTTAGTAATCTCTCCCTTAATTTCTTCCTCTTCATAGGTAATCTCTCCCTCTTTGACAACAATGCCAAAGACATCAAAATATTTATCATGTAGTTCTTCAGTATCATGCTAATCTTGTCATCTTTGATTATGACTAATTTCCTTTTCTGTCCTTGTTCACCTTCACAACTTTAGCTAGCATCCTAAAGTGTGACTTAATGTGCATGAATGTGTTAAATATTCTAAATGTAACATCTGATGCAACAGTACCATACAGAACTTAATTAGCTTCAGTTAGGGGAATCACCCCCAATTTACCTCATAGATACTCATGAGCATCCTTGGGTAGTGCTTTAGTGAATATGTCTACTAATTTTTCTTTAGTGTTCACATAATCCAATCTCACTTCTTTGTTCTGAACTAGCTCCCTCAAGTAATGATACTTGATAGCTATATGCTTTGTCTTTGAGTGCATCATAGGGTTTTTAGAAATATTAATAGCATTTATGTTATCACAATATATGACAACAGGCTCAGTGATTTCTTCCTTCATACCTTTCAATAGTATCCTCAACCACATAATGTTAGAATAGTTAACTGATACTGCCACATAGTCAGTTTCAGCTGTAGATTGTGAGGTGCAATTCTATTTCTTGCTTGTCTAGAAGATAAATCTCTTACCTAAAATAAATGCTCCACCAGTAGTGCTTTTCCTATCATCAACATTTCCAGCCCAATCAGAATCAGTATAAACTCTAAGTTCAAACTTGTCATTCTTTTTGTAGTATAGACCATAGTCATCAGTTCCTTTTAAACATCTCAAAATCCTTTTTACTGCCATCATGTGAGTTTCTTTGGGATTAGCATAAAATCTTGCAAAAATCCCAATAGCTAGGGAAATATCAAGTCTATTGTGTACAACATACTTTAGTTTTCCAATCATAGATTTGTAGATTGTTTGGTTCACTTCTTTTGTGTTATCGTCTTTTGTCAGCTTCTGTCCAGTAGCCATAGGTGTACTCACTGGTTTGGACTCTTCCATTCCAAAACTTGTCAGTATCTCTTTGATATATTTAGATTGAGTAACATAGATACCATTCTTCATTTGATAAATTTGTAAGCCAACAAACAATTTTATTTCACCAAACATAGACATCTCAAACTCGTTTGCATCTCTGTTGCAAATTTTTGACATAACACGTCTTGTCCACTAAATATGATGTCATCTACAAAAATTTCAGCCAATAGTGTACCTTTGATTTGCTCTATTTTTAAGTATAGGTTGTTGTTGTCATTTGTTCTTGAAAATCCAATCTTGACTAGATAATTGTGCAATCTCTCATACCATGCTCTTGGTGCTTTCTTCAATCTATATAATGCTTTGTACAATCTGCAAACCATATCCCTTTTTTTTGGATCTATAAAACCTTCAGCTTGCTCGATATACACTTCTTCTTCCAAGATACCATTGAGAAATGCAAATTTCACATCTATCTGATATACTTTGAATCCTTTGTAGGTTGCATATGCAAGTAAGGTTCTGACACCTTCCAATCTAGCAACTAGGGCGAAGGTTTCACCGTAGTCAATTCCTTCCTCCTGTGCATAACCCTTGCATACCAATCTAGCTTTGTTTCTTGTCACATCTCCATGTTTATTCAGCTTGTTCCTGAATACCCACTTTGTGCCAATTAAATTTTTGTCCTTCAGCGTAGGTACAAGCATCCAAGTTTTTTTCTTCTCAATTTGTTTAATTTCCTCATACATTGAGTGTATCCAATCTTCATTATCTAAAGCATCTTTCACTATTTTGGGCTCAAATTCACATAACATACATGTGTCATTTTTCAACTTACTTCTTGTCATAACAGCAGAATCCTTTGATCCAATGATTTGATCTTAATTATGATTTCTTCTTACATATTTTGCTAGAGTAGATTCAACCCTTGCTTTAGGTCCATTGTCAGTATTCAGTTATGGTTGATTCTGTGACTTGGCATCTCCATCAAATAGCTCGGCATTCACTTCCAGTTGCTCGAAAACTCCACTTTGTGACTCAGCAGGTGCATGTTGTTGATCAGCAATAGTCTCAGGTAGTGAATTAGAATCTTCTTCATCTAGATATGTGAATGATCTATAGCTTTCAGGCTCTTGTGTACTTTCAGCTTCATTGCTTTCTGCAAACTCATCAATTCTTACATTTGTAATTTCAACAATTTTGTTAGTATTAGAATTCAAACATTTGTATGCTTTTCTTTTCTTTGAATAACCAAGGAATATGCTTTCTTCTCCTTTAGAATCTAGTTTTCAATTTATTTTATCTTTTAGTATAAATAATTTACTTCCAAAGACTTTATAATACTTTACACTAGGTGCATAACCATACCAAAGTTCATAAGGTGTAGCATTTGTACCTTTCTTCACTTGAACTCTATTTAATGTATAGACTGCAGTACTTACAACCTCTTTCAAGTATTTATGTGCAACATTTTTCTCCATCATTAGTGTTCTAGCACAGTCTATGATAGATTTGTTTCTTTGTTTAGCAATACCATTTTGTGAAGGAGTCTTGGGTGCAGACATTTGTCTCTTTATGCCTTGTTCATTGCAAAACATGTTAAACTCATTAGAAATAAACTCTCCACCTCTGTCAGATCTTAAGCATTTCAAATGTTTGCCTGTTTCCTTTTCAACTTTAGCTAGGTACCATTTGAATAATTGGAATGCATCATATTTTTCTTTGAGAAACATTACAGTCATCATTCTTCAATAATCATCAACAAATAGAATAAAAGTATCTGGCACCATAATAGCTTCTTTCTCCAATGGGACCACAGAGATCAGTATGGACTAATTCCAAAATTTCCTCAGATACATGTATTTTACTTTTGAAACTAGACTTAGTCATCTTTCCTAGTTGACATTATTTACACATAGAATTCTCAGGTTTCTTTAACTTAGGTAGCCCTCTAACCTTTTTTAGTTTGCTTATGCTTACCAAGTTATCAAAGTTCACATGACACAACCTCTTATGCCATAACCAAAAATCATTGTATTGTGCAAACAAACATGTTTCTTCAGATAAATCTAGATAAAATAAGTTACCTTTAGTCTGATCACCACTTCCAACAAGTTCTCTAGTAGAATCATAGATCTTTGCCTTTTTGTGATGGAATTCAACTTTGTAACCAGCAGTGTTCAGTTGTGCAACACTCAGCAAATTATATTTAAGATCATCAACCCAATACACATCATCACATCTAATTTTGTCAGTTAGGTTAATCAATCCATTACCCTTGATAAGACATGGTGCATCATTGCCAAATTTTACATATCCTCCTTTGCATTGGTTTAGTGTTTCAAACTTATCTTTGTCACCAGTCATATGATGGGAACAACCACGTTCAATGATCCAATGATCATTTTTACTCATATAAGAGATTAGTGAAGTTTTCTTATCATCATCAGAATCTTCTTTCATTGCAACATAAACAACTTCTATATCATTTTCATCAGAATTATCAGTGTTATTGTCACAAGCTTCTTCAGCAATATAACAGTATTTCTTACTTTGGTCTTTGTAGTCCTTATATTTCTTGAAGTCTTGTTCATCCTTTCTGTCTTTGTATTCCTTGTATTTGTTGTCCCTTCTTTCATCTTTTTCATTCTTGTCAGGACATCTAGCAGCTATATGATTAACTTTGTTGCATGAAAAACAAATAATAGGAAGTTTACCTTTGTATTTTCCTTTTCCTCTAGGTAGTCTTTTTTCCATGAGTGCTTCAAGTTCTTCAAGATCATCATCAGAAGTGTCACTGTCACTATTCACATATTTTTTTTCTTTCTTGGATTTTTTGAGAACTAGCTGTGATCTAAAAGTAGAATCAATCCCTTGTGGATTATAGTTATCATAATTTGACATTTCAAATGCAGTGAGTCTGCCTATTAGATTTTCCAAATTTAGATTATTGTTAGGAGTACATCTCAATTCTTGAATTGCAAAAACTCTAATAGCATATACATGAAGTAAATTTATCATTACCTTTCTCATAATGGTGTTGTCATCAATTGTTTGGTTAGCCCCTCTAATAGCATTTACAACTTCTTTTACTCTACCATAGTACTAAAAAACATTTTCACCTTCTTGCATTTTCATTTCATCAAACTTACCTCTTATACTTTTTGATTTATCTCTCAACACATTAGTGTCTCCCCCATATATAGTTGATAGTTTATCCCAAATCTCTTTTGCATTTGTACAACTCTTTATATCATCAAACTTTGAATAGCTAATTGAGGAGGCGATCTCCAATATTTCTTGATTGTGCTCTTGCTTTTCTCTTAGTTGAGCAATTGTGAGAGGAGTAGTAGGTGGTACATAGGTTGTTGTAATAAGTCACTTAGCATCATCTCCAATACAAGCCAAATACAACTTCATCAAGCTCTTCCATGTAGGGAAATTATCTTTGTTCAGCTTAGGAACCTCGTTCTTATACATCTTGAGACCAAAGCTCTGATACCAATTGTTAGAATGAATTTAGAATAACTAAGAGGGGAGGGGTGAATCAGTTATCCTCAGTTCTAGATGTAGTAAAATAAAAATTTCTGTATTTCAAATCTACTCGGCAGCAGTAGCATAAGTCAACAACTTTAATCATGCAGTTTACTGTCAATTGAAATTATCTTGTAGAAACATAACAATAAAGCAAACCATAAGCATTCACACAAGTTGACACAATTATTTAACGTGGAAACCCAATATGGGAAAAATCACCAATAACATGCTACCAATTATTCACTCTTCTGAAGTGATGCTCTGTGAGGAGCCAACCCTGTTAAAGGTTACAATAACACACTACAAGGTGTGACCTGGTTAAAGGATTTAATCACCCTATCAAGAGTGGCCTTGTTAGAGGACTTAGAACATTCCAATCTGAATGTCACCTTGCTAGAGGATTCATAGAAATGACTGTTAAGTCAACCTTGTTAAAGGATTTAACTGATACAATGGTTAGAAAGTAATCAGTAGTTGTGATCTATTACATACATCTTACTTTGCAAATTTAGATCCAATAATAGCTCTGATGTTAACTTACTGGATAGCCTACATTGTCATTTCAACCTTCTGATCTACTTGGAAATCCATCAAGCAATCACACATGCAACTCTATGCTTATGTATTCAACCTTCTCTACTAGATCATGCCAAATAGTAAATCAACTATGCAAACCTTTTGCATTCATCCACTTCACATTCAGCAACACTTCTCCATAATCAATGAATAACCCCTTGATATTATCATATACCTCTCTATCTTAGGTCAGATAAATCTTTTTCTGCTTAAGCCATATTGTAGATCTTAGGTTAGGTCAGATCCAACGGATCATCCCATCTATGCATTACATTTACTTCTCCAAAGTAGCCTCTAATTAAATCTTGAAACCATGCATTAATTATGGTTACCCATTCATTAAATGGCATGGATCAATCCTTAGTTAACATTACATATCCCATTAAAATCAACTAAGTTGGACAGAGATCTCAAATCTCATCATTAATCCAATTAGTGCAAGTCGGCCAACATCACTGTTTTCACTCGGAAATTTCAATGGTGCTTGGCAATGAACAACTTTGCTCGTCATGAACAACTTCACTTGGCATAGCAACTTTTCTTGGCACAAGCAACTTTTCTCAGCATAGAACAGCCAGAAAAACTTCCTTTAAAAGATAAACAACTAATTACTTTGCCAGAGTGCCAACTGATCAAGTACCCTTTTATTTATCTTAACTCAACCATTCACTTGGTCTTCTTGTTAAATCTTCTTCATCAACAAGAGATATGGTACTCAAATAGATAGCAATAGTCTCACCAATAAAGGTTTGACAGCAATGACAAAATAACAATTGCTTGCATTGTCACTTTCCAACACTAACAAGGTTTGACCCTTAACCGGGTCACTATACTTATTGCATTGTAAGGTACAACTCCTAATAGGTTTGAAATATCTTCTAATAGGGATTACTGTAAAAAATTATAGTTCATTGTGTGTACTAATTCCCACCGGGGTTTTTTACCATTTGGTTTCCCCGTAACCAAATTGTTTTGTTATCTATTGTGTTATCTGAATGTACATTTGCTTTATTATATTCTAGAGTTAATAAGGTTAAAGAATAAAATTATCTGATAACTGATTGACCTCCCCCTCCCCCTCTCAGTTATCCTTTGGGACTATTCTAACAAAGAGAAGTCTTGGAATCAGTGTCTATTGACTAAAGTGGTCCTATAATGAAGATTAGGATCCTAATTAGACTAGGACAAGTAACATCATGTCTACTGAATTGTGAAGCACATCTTGGTGCTAATTCTATCAGAGTGGTATCAAAGCCTCTTTTGATCAGGCTTGTGGTTAATGTTACAACCAGAGGAATCCATTAGAGAGTCAACAATGGTGAATAATGTTGAATTAGAAAATTAGGTAGATGAACAAGAGGAGGAGAATAGACTACTTTGAGATAGGTTGGCTCAATTGGAGAAAAAAGTGGATGAAGTTGATGTGAAAGAAGATGAAGTGCAGGAAAGAATGGAAGGAAAAGGAAAAGGCATTTCCATTGAAGATGAAGTCCCTAAGGCTGACCCTGTCCTAAATGAAGAACCATTCTTGAAAGCCCTAAAGGCTATGTGTGGCAAAGCATTGGAAGGAGTTCCCATTTTCAATGGAAAAATGGAACCACAAGTAGTCCTTGATTGGATAGAAGGACTAGACAACCATTTTGAGTGTGATGGAATCACAGAGGCTCAAAAGGTGAAAGTTTCTAAAGAAAGGCTAAGAGGGTATTCTCTCACTTGGTGGAAATTCACCCAAGCTGAGAGAGAGAACGAAGGGAAAATTCTCATTGCTTCATGGAAAGCTATGGTAGCAAGAGTAAGAGATGCTTACATCCCTGAGGATTACAAAATCCACTTGCACAAGAGAAGACAAGGTCTAAGATGGAAGGACCTAGATGTCAATTCATATGTAGAATAGTTTTAGAGACTTTGTATGAGGTCAAGAGTAGTAGAGGATGAAAAATTGAAGGTTGTGATGACATGTAACTAATTGAATGTTTGAAGATGTTAAGTTGATGATAATGAAGGCATTAAATCAGTTAATGCATTATATTTTCATTGATGTCAACTTAATGTATTCTATATGGTCATGGATATATTGCAAAGACTTCAAAGAACTCATGAATCAAGGCTATGATAATCAGTAATGCATACAACTCAAGTATTCACTAAGTGAGTGAATACACCGATGGAGTGTACCCGATGAACAAAGTAAAAGAACAAAGTGACAGTGATACCCAATGAGAAAATGCATAGCATTACCAATGAGAAGAGTTACAGTGTTTCCCAACGAGAAAATAATAGAGTAACCCGATGGAAGGAAATATAGTGTTACCCAACAAACGAAGATCCCAAAGACAACCAAAGTCACATGAACAGAATAGTCAGTTATCACTGATGACTAACTGGAGTGTTGACGGGCACAATAGAGGGTTCAAAAAATGACAAAATGCTTAGCTTTCAAGAGCTATATATAGAGTTAACTGATCTTATCATTTTTTTAATCATCCAAATAAAGCCAGAAATAAGTAATCAATTTAAAGCTTCTTTGTCCAGTTTGCAAGAAAATCTCTACGAGATCAAACTGGAGATTTGTTTTAAATCTATTGGAAAATATTTTTGAGCACACCAAGATAAAGAAAGCCAAGAAAAGAGGAAATCATGTCTATCAGAGACAAACTCAATTCATTACAAATTGTGTGTGTGGGGATGAACAAGAAAGAGGAAAGATGCTTAAGGAAATTTGAAGGAGAAGAAAGTCTTCTTTCAGTCCTAATCAACAAGCTAAAGGCTGAGCTAGATTCTGCAGACATTGACGAATAGTGAGACAAGCATCACATAGTATAAAAAGTGTGGAGAAAAGGTATACATTATATTATATTGGTCAGTGAAGTAATGGACCTTCAATAGATCTGAAAATATTCAATTGAGTTGTATGCATGAACAGATCATTAGTGTTTTAGTTTAACTATTGAAGAATAGAAGTCTCTTAACCGAGCAGGACTTAAAAGTATTTCAATTGAGATACATCACAAGGAGTATCAAAAAATTTGATCATAAAAGTAGCATTGGATATGCCCAATACCTATTGATAGGCCAAGAGAGTTTGATCAAGGATGGTAGCATTACATGTCAGATAGTGTTGGAAAGTGACAATGTAAGCCATTGTTATTTTTTCATTGATGTCAAACCTTAACTGGTGAGACTATTGTTATCTATTTGAGTACCATATCTATTTATTGATGAATAATATTTAACAAGAAGACCAAGTGAATGGTTGAGTTAAGGCAAATAAAAGGGTACTTGATCAGTTGGCACTCTAGAAAAGTAATTAGTTGTTTATCTTTCAAAGATAGTTTTTATGGTTGTTTTGTGCCGAGTAAGTCTGGCTTCTACTGAGAAAGTTTGGTTTGATGTCGAGCGAATTTTTTTGTGATGAGAAAGTTTGTTCAGTGTTGAGCACCAGTGAAATTGCTGAGTGGAAATCACAGATGTTCGCCGACTTGCAGTATTTGGAATAATGATGAGATTTGAGATCTCTGGCCAACTTAGTTAATTTTATTGGGATATGTAAAGTTAATTAAAGAGTGATCCACATTATTTAATGTATGGATAACCATAATTTATGCATGGATTCAAGATTTAATTAGAGACTACTTTGGAGAAGTAAATGTAATGTAATGATGGAACGATCCATTGGATCTAACCTAACATAAGATCTATGATCTTGATTAAGCGGAAAAGATTTATCTAACCTAAATAGAGAGGTATATGATAACGTCAAGGGGTTGTTCATTAGAGAGTGCATGTACAGATTGATGTACATGTGTGTATGCAAGAGGATTGCATAGTTGATTTACTTATTGGCATGACCTAGAAAAGAGGGCTGAACATAGAACCAGAAAGTTGCATGTGTGATTGCTTGACGGATTTCCAAGTAGATCGGAAGATTGAAATGACAATGTAGGCCACTCAATAAGTTAGCATCAGAGCTATAATTGTATTTGAATTTGCAAAGTAAGTTGTATGTATCAGATTACAACTGTTGATTACTTTCTAACCATTGTATCAGTTAAAATCCTTTAACAAGGTTGACCTAACAGTCATTTGTATAAATCCTCTAAGCAAGGTGACATTCAAGTGGAATGTTCTAAGTCCTCTAACAAGGCCACTCCTGACAAGTTGATTAAATCCTTAAACCAAGTCACACCTAACAGTGTGTTATTGTAACCTTTAATAGGGTTGGCTCCTCACAGAGCTCACTTCAAAAGAGTGAAACTTGGTAGCATGTTACTGGTGGTTTTTCCCATGTTGGGTTTCCACGTTAAATACTTGTGTCAACTTGTGTGAATGCTGATGGTTTGTTTTACTGTTATGTTTCTACAAGATAATTACATTAAATAGTAAACTACATGATTAAGTTGTTGACATATGTTACTGCTGTCGAGTAGATCTGAATTGTTTATTACACAGAAAGTTTTATTTGGTAAATCTAGACCTAAGGATAACTGATTCACCCCTCCCCTCTCAGTTATTCTAAATTCATTCTAACAATTGGTATCAGAGCTTTGGTCTTCTGAAAACATTTTGAAGGTACTTGGAGCGAAAAGATCAAGATGTATAAAAAGGAGGTTCCAAAGCTGAACAAAGATAACTTCCCTGCATGGAAAAGTTTGATGAAACTACATTTGGCCGATATTGAAGATGATTCTAAGTGACTTATTGAAAATGCCTATGTACCACCTACTAGTTCTCCCATAGCTGCACAACTAAAAGAAAAACAAGAGCACAATGGAGCAATGCTGGAGATTGCATCCTCATTGAGCTATTTAGAGTTTGATAATATAAAGAGCTCCACTAATGCAAAGCAGATGAGGGATAAATTAGAGACTATCTATAGTGGAGACACAAATGTAAGGCAAAATAAATCAGAAATTCTAAGAGGTAAGTTTGATGAAATGAAAATGCAAGAAGGTGAAAATGTTAATCAGTATTATGGAAGAGTAAAAGAAGATGTAAATTCCATTAGAGGAGATAATGGAATAATATATGAGAACACTATTATGAGAAAGGTATTGAGAACTCTACTTCCTATATATGGTATTAGAGTTTATGCAATTCAAGAACTGAGATGTACTCCTAACAATAATCTGAATCTGGAAAATCTGATAGGTAGACTTACTACATTTGAAATGTCAAATTAAGATAACTACAATCCACGAGGTATTGATTCTGCTTTTAGATCTCAGTTGGTCCTCAATAAATCCAAGAAAGGAAAAAAACATGTGAACAATGATAGTGAAACTACTGATGACGATCTTGAAGAACTTGAAGCACTTATGGCAAAAAGGTTGTCCAGAGGAAAAGGAAAATATAGAGGTAAACTTCCTATCATTTGTTTTTCATGCAATAAAGTTGGTCATATAGCTGCTAGATGTCCTGAAAAGAATGAAAAACATAAAAGAAAGGACAGAAAATACAAGGAATACAAAGACAAAAAGGATGACCGAGACTTCAAGAAATATAAGGATTACAAAGACAAAGGTCAGAAATCTTGTTATATTGCTGAAGAAACTGCTGACAATGATACTGAAAATTCTAATGACAATGATATATAATTTGTTTATGTTGCAATGAAAGAAGATTCTGATGATGATGATAAAACTACATTAATTTCTTATAAGAGTAAAGGTGATCATTAGATCATTGATAGTGGTTGTTCCCATCATATGACTGGTGACAAGGATAAGTTTGAAACCCTAGACCAATGCAAAGGAGGATATGTAAAATTTGGTAATGATGCACCATGTCTCATCAAAGGTAAAGGA
>MU228344.1:1843671-1857935 GCA_018584345.1 Thuja plicata
CAAATATTACATTCAGAATACTTGACACATTGATGCATAGTAAGTCACACTTTAGGATGCTGACTAAAGTTGTGAAGTTGGACAAGGATAGAAAAGAAGATCAGTCATAATCAAGATGATAGGATCAGCATGATACTGAAGATCTACATGATAAAGATATCGAAGTCTTTGGCATTATTGTCAAAGAGGGAGAGATTATCTATATAGAGGAAAAAGTTACTATTGAAAACAATGAAGTGATTATCTACTCAGAGGGAGTCTATAGATGATCAGACATAGATGATTATAGTGTGATTACAGACACAGAGGGAGAAATGTTTTACAGATAAGAATCAGAATGAAGCTAAAGACATTAATGAATATTGGTACATATCAAGGAACATAGGTGACTTTTTGGATTGTATGGTAACTGTGCTTGTTAAATCATTGTTTTAATATTTTGTGTTTCCATCAATGCCAAAGAGGGAGATTGTTGGAAAGTGACAATGCAAGCAATTGTTATTTTGTCATTGATGTCAAACCTTAACTGGTGAGAGTATTGTTATCTATTTGAGTACCATATCTATTGATTGATGAAGAAGATTTAGCAAGAAGACCAACTGAATGGTTGAGTTAAGGAAAATAAAAGGGTACTTGATCAGTTGGCACTCTGGAAAAGTAATTAGTTGTTTATCTTTCAAAGACAATTTTTCTGGTTGTTTTGTGTTGAGCAAGTCTGGCTTGTGCCAGGAAAGTTTGGTTTGATGCCGAGCGAAGTTGTTTGTGATGAGAAAGTTTGTTCAGTGCCAAGCACCAGTGAAATTGTCGAGTGGAAATCATAGATGTTGGCCGACTTGCAGTATTTGGATTAATGATGATATTTGAGATCTCTGGCCGACTTAGTTAATTTTATTGGGATATGTAAAGTTAATTAAAGATTGATCCACGTTATTTAATGTATAGATAATTGTAATTTATGCATGGATTCAAGATTTAATTAGAGACTAATTTGGAGAAGTAAATGTAATGTAATGATGGAATGATCCGTTGGATCTGACCTAACCTAAGATCTATGATCTTGATTAAGCGGCAAAGATTTATCTAACCTAGATAGAGAGGTATATGATAACCTTAAGGGGTTATTTAGTAGAGAGTGGATGTATGGATCGATGTACATGTGTGTATGAAAGAGGATTACATAGTTGATTTATTGATTGGCATGACCTAGTAGAGAAGGCTGAACACATAAGCAGAAAGTTGCATGTGTGATTGCTTGACGGATTTCCAAGCAAATCAGAAGATTGAAATGATAATGCAGGCCACTCAGTAAGTTTGCATCAGAGTTGTAATTGGATCTGAATTTGCAAAGTAAGTTGTATGTATCAGATCACAACAGTTGATTAATTTCTAACCATTGTATCAGTTGAAATCCTCTAACAAGGTTGACCTAACAGTCATTTGTATAAATCCTCTAAGCAAGGTGACATTCAGGTGGAATTTTCTAAGTCCTCTAACAAGGCCACTCCTGACAGGGTGATTAAATCCTTTAACCAGGTCACACCTAACAGTGTGTTATTTAAACCTTTAACAAGGTTGGCTCCTCATAGAGCTCACTTCAGAAGAGTGAAACTTGGTAGCATGTTACTGGTGGTTATTCTCATATTGGGTTTCCATGTTCAATACTTGTGTCAATTTGTGTGAATGCTTATGGTTTGTTTTACTATTATGTTTCTAGAAGCTAATTACATTAAATAGTAAACTACATGATAAAGTTGTTGACATATGCTACTATTGCTGAGTAGATCTAAATTGTTTATAATATAGAAAGTTTTATTTGGGACATCTAGACCTGAGGATAACTTATTCACCCCTCCCCTTTCAATTATTCTAAATTCATTCTAATAGATACTAGTTGAAAAACTATTTCTAAATCCGCTAACAAGGTCACATCTAACAGTGTGTTTGTAACCTTTAACAAGTTTGGCTGTTAACAGGGCTCACTTCAGAAGAGTGAAAATTTGGGGTACTAGTCCTGGTGGTTTATCAATTTACTATTTTACATTTCACATTTGCATTTCTAGATTAATCGGTATACTCTGCATATTTATTGTGTTTGGATAAATAGATGACTGCTTATTGGTAATGATATAGAAGGAAGGTTTACAAAGAAATCAGACAAGTATTAAATTATTATAAGTATTTCAAAATATTCATCTTGTAGGAAAAAAGATAACTAGAGCCATAATTTGTGGTTATAATTTTATAGGGTTGAGTTAAGGATTAGTTTTTGAGGCCACTGATTCACCCCCTCCCCCCCCCCCTCTTATTTATTACTAACAATTGGTATCAGAGGTTTTGTGCTTAGAAAGGAAGGTTTCAAGACCTAAGCTAAAGATCACAAGATGAAAAGATGAGATGTGCCCAAGCTGAATAAAGATGATTTTGCTTCACGGCAGAGCAGAATAAGACTCCACTTATCAGGTATTGGTAATGATGTTACTCAATACTTAGATATTGAATATGTGTTTCCCACATGAGCACCAATAGTTGAACAAATGAGAGAGAAGCATGATCACAGTGACATGATGATAGAACTTTCTTCCTCACTCTTTGATGCTAAATTCAAAGATGTCAAAACCTACAAGATTACAAAGAAGATGTGGGACAAACTGAAGCTTGTACATGGTGGTGACAAAAATGTTTTGAGATCTAAGGAAGAAAGCCTTAGATGAATTTTTGATGATCTCAAAATGAAAGAAGGTGAAAACATCACTCAGTACACCACAAGAATCAAAGAGGCAGTCAATGCTATCTGAGGAGTTGGAGGTGTTCTTCAAGAAGATATAGCGGTAAGTAAAATTGTAAGAACCTTACTGCCTACTTATGCTATTAGAGTATCTTCCATTCAAGAAATAAGAGCAGTAGAAAATAGAAATGTTACTCTAGAAATTTTGATTGGAAGACTAATTTCATTTGAGATGAATAACTTTGATAATAGCATCTTACCAAGCATAGAGTCTGCATTCAAAAATTCTATGAGAATAAGTAAATCAAGTGATAAAAACACTATGAGAAAAGATAGTGATAGTGAAAGTGACGAGGATGATCTTGATGAAATTGAAGCACTTATGGCTAGAAGAATGTAGAAAAGCAAAGGTAAATACAAAGGTAAATTACCACTTCTTTTTTTAATTGCAAAGAGATTGGACACTTTGCTGCAAGATGTACTAACACAAGAAAACATGACAGAAGTTATCACAGATCTTTTGATAAGAAGTCTGACAAAGGTGATTACGGAAGCTACCGATAATCTGAAAGAAGAGTTACCTGAGACTATAAGGACAAAGGAAAGAAGGCCAATTACCTAGAAAAATGCAAAGATGATGACACTGACACTGAATCTGATGAAGACATCGAGATGGTGTTTGTCGCAGTAAAAGATGATTCAGATGATGATAAAGAAAGGTATGTAGAAACAACTCTCATATCTAAGGTTAGAAAAAATTATGTTTGGATCATAGATAGTGGCTACACTCACCATATGATAGGTGATAAGAAAATTTTTGAGACTTGTGAATACTATAAAGGCGGTTCAGTAAGAATGGGTAATGACACACCTTGTCTAGTTGAAGGTAGAGGAACAATAATGTTGAATAACCAGATAAAATGTGAAAAATTTTATTGGGTAAATGGATTGAATTATAATCTATTAAGTGTTTCTCAGTTGAATGATTCTGGTCACAAAGTAGCATTTGAAAATAAGAAGGCAAAGATCTTCAATAAGTCAGGAAATTTGATTGGTACCGGTGAGTAGACAAAAGGTAACTTATTATATATGAATGATACAGACACCACTTGTTTGATTGCTACAAATGAAGAAATATTGTTGTGGCACAAAATATTGTGTCATGTGAATTTTTAGAACATGATAAAGATTAGCAAAAAGAGAAATGTCAGAGGCTTACTGACAATGACCAAGCCCGACAACATCATGTGTAAGAATTGTCAAAAAGGTAAAATGACAAAGTCTAGTTTTAAAAGAAAAACCCATACATCTGATGCAATTCTAGAATTAGTCCATACTAATTTATGTGGACCTATGAGGATAAAGATTTATTATGGAGATAGATATTGTATTCTCTTTGTTGATGATTACTCTAGAATGATCATAATAATGTTTCTAATAGATAAATCAAAATCTTTTAAAAATTTTAAATGGTATAAGGAAATGGTTGAAAAGAAAAGTGGTAAGGAGTTAAAATGCTTAATATCATATAGAGGAGGGTAATTTATTTCAGATGAATTCACTAACTTTTGCAATGAGAATGGAATCAAAAGACAGGTCTCTACACCAAGACCACTATAGTAGAATGGAATTGCTGAAAGAAGGAACAGATACATAGTTGATTGTGCAAGGACACTAATGATAGAGAAAGGGATCAACCAAATCTTCTGGAGGGGAGATTTGAGTAGTTTTGTTTACAAATTTAGAAAAATACAGTTGAAGAAAGACACCAAAAAGACACCCTATGAGCTATGGTATGGATACACACCAAATGTAAGTTATTTCAAAGTTTTTGGCAGTCAATTTTATATCTTAAAAGATGAAATAAATGGAAAACTTGACTCCAAGAGTGATGAAGGAATCTTTCTAGGGTATTTTACCAAGAGCAAGGCTTATAAATGTCTAAATAAATCCTCTAACAAAATTGTTGAAAGTGCAAATGTTAAGATAAATGAATTTATAGAGAAGAATGAAAAGGAAAGCACTAAAGAAACATAGGAATATAATATATTTACTTACAATGAGGAACCTGACACTCTACCCAACCAACAATATAGAGCTCCCAAGAAATAGATCATTGCACCCGACCATCAGGCTGAAAATACTGACGATGGAGAACAAAATGAAGGAGCAAATGATGGATAACAAAATGAAGTACAAAATGATGATCATAATGATAGACAGAGGATTAAACCTATACATGCAAGATATGTCAGAAAGAATCATCCATAGGACCAGATCATTGGAGACAAGAAAGCTGGAATGAGAACCAGAAGTAAGTCTCTAAATACAAGATGTCTTATTTGTGATTATAAGCCCAAATCTATCAATGCTGCACTATAAAATAATTAATGGATAAGTGCTAGGAATGAGGAGATTGAACAAATAGAGAAAAAAAATACATGGATAGTTGTACCAAGACCAAATGACAAGAATGTCATCGATACAAAATGGATATTCAGGAATAAGTTGAATGAGAATGGAGAAGTCACTAGAAATAAAGCAAGACTAGCATGCAAGGGGTATGCACAAGAAGAAGGAATTGACTATGGAGAGACCTTTGCACTCATTTTTAGGATAGAAGGAGTAAGAATATTACTTTCTTATGCTACATGCAAAGGATTCAAGGGATATCAAATGGATGTCAAGTCTGCATTGCTGAATGGAATACTCAAAGAAGAGGTATACATTGAACAACCAAAAGGGGTTTTTTGATACAAACAAGAGGGACATGGTATGTAGACTTCACAAATCCCTATATGGATTGAAACAAGAACCTCGAGCCTGGTATGAAGGACTTCATTCCTATCTTATAAGTATTAGACTTGTAAGGACTAGTGAAAATATCAATCTTTATTTGAAGGAAGATACTGATGCTAACATTTTGATTGCTGAGATATTTGTTGATGACATCATATTTGGAGGAAATGATATGCTATGCAAATCATTTGTTAATGAGATGAGAAAATAATTTGAGATGTCTATGTTTGAAGAGATGAAGTTCTTTCTTGGTCTCTAGATCATGCAACAAGATGAAGGTATTTTCATTACACAATCCAAGTACATCAAAGAAGTACTGAAAATATTTAAGATGGAAGAATCCAAAATAGTAGGAACATCGATGGAAACTAGATGCAAACTAATAAAGGAGGACCAGTCATCAAAGGTAAATCAAACTTTGTACAAATCAATGATTGGAAGCCTCATGTATGTTGTACATACTAGACCAGATATTACACATGTAGTTGGAATTATTGCTATATTTTCTGCTAACCCTAGAGAATCACATATGATTTCTGTAAAAAGAATACTAATATATCTTAAGAATACCAAGGAATATGGCTTATGGTATAAAACAGAAGGCAAATTTGAACTCAAGGTTTTTACCGACGCTGATTGGGCTAGAAATCTTTATGACCGAAAGAGAACAACTGGAAGACTATTCTTTATGGGTGACAGACTTGTCACATGGATCAGCAAGAAACAAGGGTGCATCTCACAATCTACTGCAAAGGTAGAGTATGTTGTTCCTACTGCAAATTGCTCAGATATTGCATGGATCAAATAGTTACTGGAAGGTATGCATATGAAAATTTTAGAACCAATAATTATCTATTGTGAGAATACAAGTGCAATAAACATTTCCAAGAATCAAGTCATGCATGCTAAAAAAAAGCATATTGAAATCAAGTATCATTATTTGTGAGAACAAGTTCAGGCTAAGGAAGTGATACTTGAGTATGTGTAATCAAAGGAATAATTGGCCGCTATCTTCACCAAACCACTGCCCAAGGATGAATTTGAGCACTTGAGAAAGAGACTAGGGGTCAAACCCTTTTCCACTAGTCATTAAGATGACTAGAAGGTTGCATCAACCTGCATACTATTAGAATATCAATCATGTTGATGCAAGAAGAGAAATGGACTTCAAAGATAAATATATACATAGCAAGGTATTTATCTACTTCAAGCAACAAATATTTTACCGATGGATTGCAAAATTCAAGGAATATACTATGGATAGAAAGGATCCACCTGACATAATTGTCAAAAGCTTGTTTGAAAAGATAAGATATTTGGCATTAATGTCAAAGGGAGAGAAATCGCTCATTATCATACATATAGAGAGTTTATTCATTATCAGGAAGAAATCATATCCATCACTGTATCCAAAGGGAGAGAAGAAATCAGAATGGTAGAGTTCACATTAAAAGAAGAGAACAGTCAAAGGGAGATAATTTGACACAGAAGGAGAACACATCACATCATAGCAAGAAAGATTCTACATCTATCCAGTGAAGGGATTGAAGATAGATAAGAAAGCTGCAAGAATCAAATCAAAGCTAATTGAGCTTACTGAAAGCCATACATTTGTAATATTTACATTAGGAAAATCTTGATGAAACTATATATTTCATATTGTATTAGCAATAGTATAGTATGATAATGAAGTATGTTTCCATCAATGCCAATGGGAGAGATCGATGACATGTAACTGATTGAATGTTTGAAGATGTTAAGTTGATGATCATGCAACGCATTAAATTAGTTAATGTATTGTATTATCATTGATGTCAACTTAATATATTATCTATGGTCATGGGTATACTGAAAAGACTTCAAAGAAATCATCAATCAAGGTTATGCTAATCAGTAATGCATACAAGTCAAGTATTCACTAAGTGACTACATACACCGATAGAGTGCACCTGATGAACATAGTAAAAGAACAAAGTGATAGTGATACTCGACAAGCAAATGCATAACATTACTGACGAGAAGAGTTACGGTGTTTTCCGATGAGAAAATCAAAGAGTAACGCGATGGAAGGAAATACAGTGTTACCCGACAGATGGAGATCCTGAAGACAAATGAAGTCACACCGATGGAATAGTCAGTTATCACTGATGACTAACTGGAGTGTTGACTGACAGAATAGAGAGTTCATAAAATGACAAAATGCTTAGTTTTCAAGAGCTATATATAGAGTTAACTGATCCTTATCATTATTTTAATGATCCAGATAAAGAAAAATAAATAAGTAATTGATTTGAAGCCGCTTTGTCCAGTTGCTAAGAAAATCTCTATGACATCAGATTGGAGATTTTTTTTAAATCTATTGGCAAAGATTATTTAACACACCAAGATCAAGAAAGACAAAAAAAGAGGAAATAATGTCTATAAGAGACAAATTCAATCCATTAAAAATTGTGTGTGTGGGGATGAACAAGAAAGAGGAAAGATGCTAAAGGAAATCTGAAGCAGAAGAAAGTCTTCTTTCAGTCCTAATCAACAAGCTAAAGGAAGAGCTAGATTCTGTAGACATCGATGAGCAGTGAGACAAGCATCACAGAGCAGAAAAAGTGTGGAGCAAAGGTATATATTAGGTTGTATTGATCAGTGAAGTAATATACCTACAATTGATATGAAAATCTGCAATTGAGTTGTATGTATGAACATATCATTAGTGTTTCAGTTTAACCATTGAAGCATAGAAATCTCTTAACCGAGCAGGACTTAAAAGTCTTTTTCAATTGAGATACATCCCAAGGAGTATCCAAAAGTTTGATCACAAAAGTAGCATTGGATATGCCCAATACCTATTGAGAGGCCAAGAGAGTTTGGTCAAGGATGGTAGCATTAGCTGCAAGATACTAGTTGAAAAACTATTTCTAAATCCTCTAACAATGTCACACCTAACAGTGTGTTTGTAGCCTTTAATAGGGTTGGCTCTTAACAGGGCTCACATTAGAAGATTGAAAATTTTGGGTACTCGTCCCAGTGGTTTTTCCCTTAATAGGGTTTCCACGTTAAAATCCATGTGTTATGTGTTTATGGTTTATCACTTTACTATTTTACATTTCACATATGCATTTCTAGATTGATCGGTATACTGTGCATATTTATTGTGTTCCGGTAAATAGATGACTTCTTATCAGTAATCATACAGAAGGAAGGTTTACAAAGCAATCCAACAAGTAGTAAATTATTATAAGTATTTCAAAGCATTCATCATGTAGGAAAAAATATAACTAGAGGCATAATCTGTGGTTATAAGTTTATAGGATTGATTTAATGATTATTTTTAGGCTACTGATTCACCAACCCCCCTCTCAGTTATTACTAAAAGGTTTCTAGGTATCTTAATCGACTTAAATGGACCATTCAAGATGAGATGAGTCTTTTGACTCTAGACATAGTTTAGAAATGCCACCAAATTGCTATCAAGGTGGAAGACAAGTTGAAGAAGAAACAAGACTCCAATACTTCAAGAGGAAGGGGTAGAGGAAGAGATACTAGAGGACAAAGAAATGGTTATGGAGAAAGAAGATATGAATCTAAAGGACAATCAGAGACTAAGTTCACTGAACAAGAAGAAATAAAATTTGATAGAGGGAGTCCAAGTAGAGGAAGGAACTCTAACAATAGAGGAAGAGGCAACTATTTTTCCAATATGAAGTCCTATCAATGTAACTAGTTAGGACATCCAACATATAGATGTCCAAAGAAGGGAAGTACCTCTCAACGAGGTGAAAAAAGAGTGAACTATGTTCATGAGGAGATAAGTGGAAACAAGAACCCTGAAGTGCCATTAGAATCAGAGGAGGGGGAGAATTTCATGATGAGAAGAACTCTAATCAAAGAGCCAGTGAAGGAAGAACTCAGTCAGAGGATATCATTATTCAGAGTAAAGTATAAAATGATGGGAAAGGTATGTAGAGTCATCATAGACTCATGGTAAACTTACAATATAGTGTCAGAGAGGTAGTTAGTAAGTTAAAAATGACAAGGATACCCCACACCAGTCTCTATAAGGTCACTTGGCTAAACAAAGGACAACATGTCCTCATTAATCAGCAAGCTTGGGTAGAATTATCCATTCGGATATATAAGGATAAAAATTTATGTGATGTCTTATCGATGGAAACATGACACTTGATCCTAGGTAGACCATGATAAATTGATAGTAGGGCCATGCATGATGGAGTGAAAAATTCATACTCCTTCAAGAAAGACAATATGACATACAAAATCTAGTCACTATTGGAGGATGCAGAATTGAAGACTACTGGTCCCAATGTTCTCATGGTGGGTGAAAAAGAGTTCTTAAAGACTTTAGATGAGGGAGAAGGAGTTGGATTTTCCTTGGTGCTAAAGAAAAAGGAAGTTGTAGACAAAATAGAGAAGAGGAAAGAGCTGCCAAAAGAAGTCTAAGAAATTCTAGTGAAGTATGAAGGAATAGTGATTGATGGACAACCATCAACCTTACCCCCTAAGAGGTCTACTAGGAGCTACCCTACCCAATAAGGCAGCCTATAAAATGACTCCCCAATAGAATGAAGAGATTGATAGATAAATCCATGAGCATTTAGAACAAGGCCTTATAAGAAAGAGCATTATCCCTTGTATCGTGCCCATAGTCGTAGCACCTAAAAATGGAGGAACATGGAGGTTATGTGCAGACTCTAGAGAAATCAATAGGATCGCCATTAGGTATAGGCTGTCTATCCCTAGGATAGAATACCTAATGGACTATCTAGGAGGAGAAAGTTACTTTACAAAGATAGATATAAAGAGTGGCTATCATCAAATTAGAGTAAATGAAGAGGATGAGTGGAAAACAACCTTCAATACTATAGAAGGATTGTATGAGTCACTTTTCATGCCATTTGGGTTATCTAATGCCCCACAAATATTCATAAGGTTGATGAATGAGGTACTTAAAGAGTATAATGGAAATTTTATAGTGGTCTACTTAGATGACATACTCATCTATAGTAAGACAAGAGAATAACACCTCAAACACTTGGAATTTGATTTTAAGAAGCTACAAGAGGAGAAGTTGATGATCAACTTAGAAAATTGTGAATTCAGCAAGACAAAGATGGTATACATTAGTTTTGTGGTATCATAGGGTAACTTAAAAATAGATCCAGGAAAGGTTGAGGCCATCATCAACTAGCCTACTCCAAGAACTAATATTGAGGTAAGAAGTTTTCATGGCCTTGCACAAAACTATAGGAAATTTATTAAAGAGTTTAGTGGAATATGTGCTCCTATGTTGGACACAATTAAAGGAGGCATGAAGACTAATATTGTGTGGAATGAAAAAGATAACAATGGTTTTGAGCTACTGAAGAAAAATATTGCAACACAACCAATTTTGTTCTTTATAAGTTTTCAAAAGTTGTTTACAATAGAGTGTGATGCCAACAATGTGGCAATTGGAATTGTCTTAAGTTAGGAGGGAAGACCAGTGGCTTTCCATTCGGAGAAGTTGAGTGAAGCTAAGAAGAAGTATTCTTCTTATGACCTAGAGATGTATGCTCTAGTCCAATCACTAAGAAAATGGATTCATTATCTATTTCCAAAGGATTTTATTGTTTATTCAGACAATGAAGCATTGAGTTTCTTGAACTCACAAGACAAGTTGAGTCACAAGCATATGAAGTGGGTTGAATACCTACAAGCATACACATTCAACATCAAACATAATAAGGGGTTGCAGAACAAGGTGGCAGTTGCCTTGAGTAGAAGAGCCCTTATTATCCAAGAAATCCAACTATAGATCATGGGAATAGACAACTTCAAGGATCTATATGGTGAAGATGAAGACTTTGCAGACATTTATAAGGTATGTCAAGAATATGAGAATCACTTTCTTAGTAAATATTCTGAATATACTTTCCAAAGTAATATCCTATTTAAAGGAATTCAACTATGTTTCCCTAGAGGGTCTATAAGGGTGAATTTGATTTAGGAGAAGAAAAATGGTGCATTGAGTGGTCATTTTGGGGTCAGTAAGACACAAGAACTTGTTATGAAATTTTACTTTTGGCCAAAGATGAATGTTGACATTAGGAAGTATGTTGAAAGTTGTATTTTGTGTCAGAAGGCCAAAGTAACATCCACTAATGTTGGCCTATAACAACCACTTCCTATCCCAACCAAACCATGGGAATGTCTAAGCATGGATTTTTTGGTAGGTTTTCCCAAGACAAGATAGGGAATGGACAGTGTCTATGTGATTCTAGATAGATTTAGTAAAATGGCACACTTTGTACCCTATAAGACAACCAATGATTCTAGTCAAATAGCTTATTTATTCTTCAAGGATGTTTTTGGAATTCATGTTTTACCAATGAGTATAGTGTCTGATAGAGATACCAAATTCATGAGTCATTTTTGGAAGGCTCTGTGGAAAAATCTTGGAACTAATTTGTCATTTTGATATGCCTACCATCCTTAGTCAGATGGTTAGACAAAGGTAGTAAATAGGAGTCTTGGAAATCTCCTAAGGTGTTTAACAAAAGAGTATGGTCAAGTTTGGGACCAACTCATTAGACAAGCATAGTATGCTTATAATGACACAGTGAATAGGACTACAAGAAAAATTCCTTTTTAAATAGTCTATGGTCTTCATCCTTGAGGATTTCATAAGATTAGATACCTATAGGATGCAGCCAAATGGAGTGGGTATGCTAATTATTTTTCCCATTCAATGAAAGAAGCTCATGAGATAGTCAGGAAGATACTCTTTGACAATACATAGAAGATCAAGACTAAAGTGGATGAAAGAAGAAGAGATGTCCAATTCAAGGTTGGAGATATAGTAATGGTTCACCTAAACAAGCCAATACTTCAAAAAGGAACACCTCATAAAATTTAGATCAAAAGAATTGGTCCATGTGTCATACTGGCCAAGTATGGAGAAAATGCCTATAAGGTGGAAGTTCGAGAGGATTTGGGTTTATCACCAATGTTTAATGTTGCAAACTTAGTACTATACAAAGGCCTAATCCATGTTGCTAATTAGATTTTGAATGAAGTAATACATGAGGTTGAAGAGCTACATTTTCCATCTGTACCAATCAAATAAGCAGAGCCGATTCTGGATTCTAGAGTTTGCAAGAAGGACCAGAAAGAAGGAGTATAAAGAAAAATTCATAAAATGGCAAGGAAAAAATAATGTAGATATAGTATGGATCAAGGAAAATGAGTTTAAGAAGTTTAGTGTTGATCTCAACTTACTCAATCCAAGGATGGATTAAAGTCTTTTGTTTAGTGGAGGATGGTGCAGGAGCACCTAGGAAATCCTCAAAGCCCTAGTGTTTTGGCTTTTAATTGACCTTAAAAAATTTAGTGTGTGTATTTTCTTTAGGCCTTAGAAGGTCATGTTTTGTGACTATGTTAATTAGTGTTAGTGCTAAGTTCACTATTAGTCTTTGTTAGTTACTTTTAGTAGTTTAGTCCTAGTTTGGTCTAAAGTTAGGAAATGGGTTCAAATTGTGTCCTAGACCCATTTTGGGTGCTAAATATGCTTCATGAGTCATTAATGAGGTTATTTTATTGAACTAAATGGGTTCGAGGCCCTATTTTGTAGTTTGCGTCATAAATGCAAAAGATGCCAAAAGTTGTCATGACAACATTTGCAACTGTTGCATGCAACTCAAAAACTTTGGAAAACCTCTTTTGTAGGAGTTTAAAATTAGTTATCATGGCCTAAAATGGTTGATAAGGTATCTTTATACACTCTATGTCTTTTTTCCTGAGGTAGAGTGATTGTATGCAAGTTTTGGAGAGCAAGAAAGCAAGTTTTTATGAAAACAATACATAGTCGACTACTTTGCAAGTTTATGGTATTTTAATGGATTGAAACATAAGATAAAAATATTTATTAATGTATTAGGGATAGTTCTAAGATATTTTCATTTATATTTTTAGTAATTTTGAGTTGATTTTTTAACTATAGGAAAATATATTCAGACTAGGTAGTCTTTTGGTGTAAACAAGAGTAATTCTGGTTTTATGGCTTCCGCATGAAATTCAACAATGGGAAACCTAAAAGGATAAATGAATGTCTTATGGGAGCCTCTTTATATAGTGTATATTCAAGTAGGAGGTTAGGAGAAACATGTTTTTATTTATAAAGTCATGTCCTAAGCGGGTTAGGACAACCCAGTTAGAGGTATGGCAAGGAAAAAGAAGAGTGCAGAGACAAGGGTGTGAATGGGAGAACTAAACCAAGTGTGGTGTTAGTGTTTTTAGGGTCTCATAGGTCTCTAGTCTTGACCTTAGAACCCAAACAATATATCTGGATTGATTTTTTGTGAGGCCTCCTCCCGACCCATCATAGCATTACTGATTCATTCACACTTTGATACTTTATATTTTGGTATATTGATATACTTTTTGATTATCCTGACAGAGACTCGAGATACTATGTTATGATGATAATTATATTGTGTGGATTTCATTTTTATATAGATTAGACCTAGATCAGATGGTTGTTTTAATTATATATTTTAGATAAGTGAACTAATGAGAAGATTGAATCCTGATGGGACTTGATTATTTCATGGATATTATGTTATGATGATTATGGAAATTTTAGGTTCTAAACCTTTCTGTATGAAAATTTGCAATTAGGAATGTAATCATGCTTTTGATTGATGTTGCTAATTATAAATTGAAAATATATATATATTGCATGTGATTG
>MU228344.1:1865615-1886707 GCA_018584345.1 Thuja plicata
GTAATATAACCGAAGCACAAATAGGGTGACTTCCTGAAAAAGGAACCTAAGTAAAAAGGGGTCTACTTGGGGAAACCTTGGTAATATCTCCATGACAACAATGTTCAAGGATTTTAAAGGAATGCTGAGACCTGTGTTGCCAGGTGGAGTCGATGCCTGATACCTCCATCCTGCATCACCAAGTTGAGACACACACACACACACACACACACACACACACACACACACACACACACACAGATATATATATATATACAAGTAGTGGAAGACAAGGAGGGGGAGTGTGACATCATGTGGATCTCCCAAGGAAGTGACTACGACTAGCTCCCGTCATCCTAAACACACACCATACAACACTCATTCTAAATCATGATTGTGTTAGTGTTTGTTATCTCCATAATAATCTGAAAATAAAAATAAACTATCATTATTGATAATTTCATCAGGTATATAAACCAGATTCCATTAAATATTCTAAGAATATAATTCATTAGCTGAGATTCAGATCATTTACAAACTATCATTAGGATGAACATATTATGCAACATATTTGGAAAGCATCTCATCATCTAATCAAATAAGAGAAAGCATAGAGTTCAAGTATGATGTCACTAGGGTACAAGAACCTATAATACAAAGTAATACTAATTAATTATAAAGCAAGGGTCAGATTGACTCCATAATATGATCCATTAGGTGATTTGGGTAAATCCTTAATCAATAGTTAGCATCACAATCATTTATTAAACCATACAAGAGTGTTAATAATGCCTAGGTAAAGCACATAGATAACTTAATCTTTAAGGAAATTTTGAGCAACATATATACACCATCCAAAACATAGTCATAAAGGTACCATAAGAAACTTAATTCATCCAAATGTACTCAAACTATCCAAAAAAGAAGTTCCTCACACAACAAACATATTATATTGTTTCATAACAAAATTTTCCTAAAATATCATGAACAAATAGTTGACATCACTACTCAAAGAGAAATATACATTAAACACTTACATGGAGATGAGATAGATTGGATTAATAAGTTCAATCAAAATCATTAGTAAAGAATAAAAGTCACAAACTTTCAATAGGCATAATAAGGTTTTGTGAGGGTTGGAGGGGCATTAAAATCTTGAAGAAGAATGAAATCCCCAAATTCATTCTCAGGAATGGAAAAAAGACCTATACCAATCCTAGATAATGTGAAGGAGCCTTTTGATTTAGACACATTATATAATTATTTCAAGTATACAGTATATGGTCTCTGCAAAGTGTTGGGAGCTAAAGGAGGAAAGACAATAACTGAAGACTTGTTGATGCTAGCTATAAAAATTGAACGTCTTCATATGAAAAATAAGCATGACTATGTTGGCTACATAGTAAACAAAATTCAGATTGACCTAGAGGCTATACAAAGTAATCCCTCCAAGATCAACTTCAAACACTATTTCATTTTCATGCATCTCATTTTGTATTATAATGTTGACCACATGGATAAGGATTTAGTCTTGTTGAAGGAGGATGCGGGTATACCAATGCCAATTGAACTATGGACAAGGGTATGGGAATGTGCTACTTACATTTCTTCTTTTTTACATTTTGAAAATTGGATTGTGGACCCTATTAGGGATATGATAGCTGAAAAATATGATAGAATCCCTCTAACCATAAGGATAATAATTAGACCTCTACATGAAAATAGTAAGGGGCCTATATGTTATAATTGGGGTGATGATTTTATTTTTGAAAAATTGACAATCATTAGGGTTTATGGGTGCCCTCATACATCACACATTATACCAAGATATGTCCCTATTAGGGTTGGAATTATTAAATTTATTTGGCAATTAACACTGGTAGATAAGGAATACCTAGGTCAGAAGAAGAAGGAAACCTTTCTTCCAAGTCTATGGGTGGTAGGTGATTTTATAGTAGTAAAATGGGATTTGGATCCCATTAATGTTTTTTTGAGACATTATAGGATATACACTAAAAAGGAAAGAATGTGTGATCAAGAAGGGTTCATAAGAACTAACATGAAAGAGATGGAAAATATTACTTTCACACTTCATGAGGAATTTCCCAAGGAGGAAATAATTAGATACTTGATTGTTCCTAATGAGTTAGCAGAATAAAGGAGGAAATAGAATGACATCTAGATAATGGTCGCTAAATTCAAGGAAATGGATCCCTCTTTTCCTAGGGTTTACAATGAATTAGAATATTGGGATGAGTCAAAGAAAATTTTATAGAAGTATGATGAAATCATGGAAAAGATGCCTGATATACCTGGACGAGCAAAGGCCAGTGTTAACCCTATTGATGTTGAATCATCACTTAAGGATATATCATTCAAAAAGAAATAATTTTTTGAAGTAGAGGAGGGAGATGAAGCTGTGTTTTCTTAGCAACCAATAGCAAAGAAACTAAGATTTAAATATGTTCCCCAGGTAATGAGGGATGCTCCAAAGGCAATAATTACTAAGCAAGGTCCTTACTTCCATCAAATTAGATAATCTATGAGGGATTCTGAGAAGCCACCAGAAGGTGAGGGTATAGGGGAATAAGGTTTATCAATGGTTGCTAAAATAGATGAAATATTGTTACTCTCTAATTTATTCATATAGGATGATGATTTCACCCAAACCGAGGAATTTAAAATCTTCATTTTCAAGCTAAAGGAAAGAAAACTAAAGATAAACATGGGTCCTGAGGATTATACACACAATAATAAACAAAGAATAGTGAAATCACTGTAGGAATATGACCATGGTAGTCATACCTTATATGTAGTACAACCTAAAGAGTTTGTAAAGAGAAGTGGAATGCTTCTACTGCCTAGATGATATGTACAGTCGTCACTCTTAATAGACCAAATAAGAAAACAACCAAAACATATTTTCAAATCATACATCTAGGTTGGGGACTTCATAAGAGGCTCGAGATTTGATCCTAGGAGAAAAAAATTGGAGATTTGGTCACTTTCCTGAGCCACACAAAAGACAAAGATATTGGACATCCAAGATCAGAGGCAAGGAAATAAGCTCATCTAGAAGATCTAGAATGTGAGTAATGTGGAGATATTAAACTTTTCAAGTCACGTGTCATTCCTAAATAGAGCCAAAGAAGAGGATTTGGAGAAGAGGGTTGTAGATATGTACAATATCCTCATTACAGTATCCAAAGAGTATGAGAGGAAACTTATGTTAAATGTAAAGCTAGAGGAACAAATCACTAACCTTACTAGAAAGATAGCTAACATACCTACTATTAGTGAAAAGGTGGATGTTGTTGTGGAAGCTATTTATGTGTTTACTCCTTCTTCTTATAATATTTATATACCAATGGAGGGTGATGAGAAGTTGAACAAATATGTTGAAAGGATAGAAGAATTGGAGCAGACCAATTATTTTGGAGATGAAAGTATTGATAGAGATCCTACAACACATGGTTGATATTCTAAAGGACAAACTAAGTATTGTTCATAGTTGTCACATGTACCTACAATCTGTTAAAGGAAAGTATGTAAAGCCAATGCCATTTTTGAATCCCATTCTTACATTACGGTCAGACAGGAAAGTGTCAATGAAAAAGCTGAATGCAATTTTGGTATACAAGACTTATCTTCTTGACAATATTTTTGACACCAAGAACATGGTAGGAATAGTAAATACATTATTTAATTTCTATGCAAGGAAGGAATAGATAATAAAAGGGAAACTAAATATTTGTGTACAATCTTACAAGGCTTATTTCTCTAGTATTTATGATGAGGGAAATATGAAGGACATCCCCACATGGACATGGAATTTTGATTTGATTGTAGAAAGAGTTGAAACCCTATTAAATTTACCACTGATATTGATGTACCTAGATTTACTAAAGTAATAGATAATTTGTTCAAGGCTGAGGTAGATTTTTTTAAGTACATTTTAGATGCAAGGTTCATAACTGATGCTTGATGGAATGAGGCTATTAGTCAAATAGAAGTTATTATATATTTTGAGTAGCCAAAATACATGGAGTTATCAAGGTGGGAGATAAATATGAACAATAAGAAGGTAGTTTGAAGCAGTGGTAAATTCACCACTATTGTCTTTTGTAGTTTGGTTGCTGACTTGGCAGTTGAGCTTGTTTATAGGGATAGAAATTATCTGAATATGTACCTCAAATATTATATCAAAAGTTGTGGTTATTCTACATAAATCAAAGAAATTTTATCTAATTACATACAAACAGAACTGTCAGATATCATTTTGAGGAAGTCATCTTCCCCCGTAGTAGAATTTGAAGATTTGAAGAAGTCTTGCCTAGTTTTTATTGCTACGCATTCTAAATGTAATTTTTTCCCTAAGTGATTTGAAACTTATTGCAATCCTTACTCTATAAATGAATTTCCAAGATCACTTAGGAAGGCCTAAGAAATTTTGTCCAAATTTCTAATTGAATTATTTTGTACTCAATTAGGTTTAACTAGTATAGTTGAATTTTGTATACAGTTGTGAAAGAAAATATATGTTTTAGTATCAGAATTTTGGTCTTATGGAATGTTATTTTAGTGAAAAAACTATTGTATGTAGATGATGATTATGCAATCAATGAAATATAATCTTGATTGGTGCTCTCATTTGTGTTGATTCTATGATTTGTGAATTTAACAAATTGTAATTTCTCATTAAATTCACTCCATATTGTTTATATGTGTACGTTTTAATTCTAAGCTCTGATCAAGGATCAATTAAAATGAAAAAATTAATTCATGAGTTCGTAAGGTTCATATAAGGATCACAATAAGAAGTTCACTTTTAGATTACATTGAATAATATTATTGTAAGGCAATAATAATCTGAGTCATGAATCAATCACAATTTGTGTCTTTGTACCAAAAATAATAAAGTGAAGATATTACCCAATAGATAAGGAACTGGTCTAGAGTTTGATGGAAATTGTTATCCTAGTGGTTTAGTATACCTAGTTATTCCATCTTTTGATAAAATTCTATTTATTTTCTAGTTTAGTTGTGGTTCTTTTAATCTCATGCTCCCAACAAGGATGATGTTCAATGGGTAATTAGCCATTATCTAGTATCTCCTAGCTTTGTTGAGCCTAATATAAGAATTCTACTTATATTAATGTCAATCATGAGTTCATTATGTATTTAGAGGTATTAAAGGGAGCCCCCTAGTTTTGCACAACTTAAAGTGTAGAGGAATAATTTAGTGTCCCTATTATTTGGTCTAGACATCTTAAAAATTTGAGCATTGGAGTTCACTTCTCTATAGAATGTATTGAAGATTGCACTGGAAGCTTATAATTATAAAACCATATTAGAAACCAACATAGTAAAATGATATGAATACTATATGTAGAGCCATTTGATTTAGCAGACTTTGAGGTTTATTTCACCACAACATCTTGTAAACACCTAAAATTGTCCCACACTTACGAGTGCTCATTAATACTAATATTCATCTATTAATTGAATAATTATTTATTTATCATCCATACACAAATCAGAATATCATCCACACAATTAGACAAAATATTTTTATAATAGAAACCTTGCTAGGGGAAAAACCACGTTGGGGTTGATTTCCAACAATAAGAAAATACATTTCTAGAAGTATAACCTTATTACAATGTATGAGGAACACACATGCATTCATGATGACTTCCTATAGCTCACTTCTCAAATGAAAAGCCTCATGTTACAACCGTAAGGAAGGCTGGTTTCCTTATAATATTATCATTACAATGATCTATAGAATTTTTCTGAATTGTTTAAGTGACATCTACCTTATGTCTTTGTACACACCTAAATTTGGTTAGGTGTATTTCAATCAATCAGAAGGCAATTTTTGCAATTCAAATGGACCGATCAAATCAAAAGGAACTAAATTTCATCAAATCAAAGGATTAATTAATAAATATATCAATTAATTAAATATAAGCCTAAAAGGGATAAATCTAAGCTATATAATTAATTTAATCAATTAATTATATAGTTTAAAATAAAAAATATAAATCAACCTATTCCTTACATGGCTAATTTAAATAATTAATTGAATTAATTAAATCCTTATTTCTTTGGACAAAGGGGACAAGAAATTGAACAACCAATGATAATCAAGGACTGAAATCACATGGATCACTCCAAACTTTGCAATCTCCATCACTCATTTTTGAACTTTAAATCCTCATCACTCAATTTGTCCCTTTGTCTCAACCTTTGAAACCATCATTTAAATGGTCTCCCCAATTGAAAATATTTGAAAGCCTTCAACTGAACCAAGCTTAGATCATGATCAGCTTAACTCTACACCCTACCCTTGGGAAATCCTATTGTAGACACCTAAAAATGGTTCGAGTCTACTGGTATACGTGTTTTAACATTGTTCGCATTACAATCGAAGCATTGTTTTGTGACCTAATTATTCCTCTATGTCGCGCATATGATCTCTATTGTATAGCGACATTGTGTCTTTCATCAATGATTTAATATTACAAAATTGTTTAAATATTTACTAGCAATTCCACTTTCTCAATCAAATTGATCATTTCCCAAATCATTTCAAAATATTCCTAAACTGATCCTATTCAATCCTAAAACCATCCCAAACCTTCCTAAACCATTCTCATTTGGTCCTAAACCATCCCAAACCTTCCTAAACTGATCCTATTCATTCCTAAACCATTCCAAACCTTCCTAAATCAGTTCAAATCTATCCTATTCTATTCCTAATCATTTACAAAATTGTCTGGACTTGTTTCTAACCATTCTGGGGAATTGTCCAAGATCATCGATGCCTAATCAAGCCAATTTCAAACCAATTGATTAGACCCTAATTCTAATTCTAATTCAATCAATCTAGTCATCATTTCAGGAGCATTGTCCAAGATCATCGATGCTTCATATCCTTTCAATCAACCATTTGATAAAATTGTCCAAGATCATCGGCGTTACCACTATCAATCTTTCAATATCAATTCAATAGTGTTGTTCATTATTGTCAATACTATTTTTGATCATCATTTCAGGAACATTGTCAAAGATCATCGATGTTTCCCCATTTCAATTTCAATCTTATGATGCCATCAAAGTTCATTGGCGCTTTTTGATCATTTCCAATCATCATTGTCTGGGCGCATTTTCAAAGATCATCGATGCCTCATGATTTCCTAAACTATTCTGAAACCCTCAGAACTAACCCTAATCCTTATCAATATCATCAAAATCCCTTCAATTCGACATCAAAACCTTCAATTTGACCTATTCTCTACTAATTTCCCCCTTTGGATGAATAACCCATAATTTATCCTAAGTCTTAGTTGAATAAATAAACAAACTTTATTTATTCCCAATTTTTCCTAAGTCTCAAATAATTAATTAATTTTATTAACTAATTAGCTAATTTCAAATTTATGAGATTTCTTATAATTTCATAAATCTAATTTTATTTTGAGAAATATTTGGGAATATTGGATTATTGATTTGATTGATGATTCATAATCTCACCTACATATCATATCCATTAAATAAGGATTATCATCCCTATTAAGGTGCTTCACAAATATTTTCAAATATTTGCAATATCTCATCAATATCTCACCCCCATTTCATGCTTCCAAACATCCTACCAACCAAAATCTTGGTTGGTGCATTGATTTTATGCAATCTCACCTAAATGTGTCTCATTTCCTATAAATTGAGGGCATTTCTCTCATTCAAGGTTACACATCTATCTTCTAGTATTCTCATTGTGAATTTATGCTTTCAATATTCTTTGTGCAATCTTGTTATTGTCAAAGAGAAAACATTAATCTGATTATGGAGAAGAAAGAAGGACATGGGAGCTTCATTTAAAGAGGATTCTTAGAGTTTTATGCTTTATTTTTATGAATCCTTGTTTTAGATGGCTTTCATGATAGATTAGATAGGTTAGCATGTTATTTAGGGTTTGTGGTCCCCTAGATATGCTAAATAGGCATTTTTCTAGTCTTACATTTGGTGAACCCAATGTGCCACCTGTGTTGATGGCTGCTTAGCTATGCAGTTGGTCATACGAGATGCTCTTTTAGGGTTTAGGGTTATTTCTTGAGGGTTTAGGAAGCCATTCTGCATTTAGGGCTTCCTCTAGTTTTTTTCTATTTTCATGTTAAAATAAATCCTAATCTATCCCAATGAACCCTAAGAGTGGTAAATGAACCCTAATGTGGCAAATGAACTTCACATTTTCATTTTCAAAGCTTAAAATTAACACAAAAATTTATATTTGGGTTTCTAAAATGAATCTCATCTAGTCTAGAGTTGCATGCTATCAAACTTATTCAAACTTTAAACAACTTTTAAAATAGCCTAACTAGGGGTGGAAAGGAAGTGTTTCATGCAAAGTCAGGTTGTTCAAGTTGTCAATGGACTTAAAATGAACATGCAAACCTGATTTTGGGACTTAAAATGAACTCTAGCCTAGTTTAGGATCAAGTGCAGTTTTGAGTCTTCAAGGTGTTCCTAAACTATTTCTATGCACATGCAAGCTAGTTAAGGTTTCAATCTCATTTCAAATATTTACAAATAAACTTAAGTATTATGGTTAATGAATCCTAGATATTTTTTTTTATGTTATTTCATGCTCATATGTTGAAAAGCTCTATTTTTTTGCCAGTTTTGAGCCATTTTTAAACTTCTAATCAGTTGATGTGCAGGTGGTCACTATTCCTATGCAGTTGGTTAGAAGCTGCACAGGTGGGAGCCTGTTCCTACATAGGTGGTTTCCTTTATGCTATGCATGTGGTCATTTTTCCTGTGAAGGTGGTAATAATGATGTTTTGCAATGCTATTTTTGGGTTTCTACATTCCTATACCTATTTCTACACTTAGATTACTTGATTTTTTTGTTACTGATGAGTTTGTACAGCATTATGGAAATCATGGGATGAATGCTAAATCCTAAAACTACTAATGGTTTCAAATGTAGGACGTTTTGTAGAAGACATTGTGTTTTCCCAAACTCTTGTGTTTGCTTTTTGTAGTTAGAAATCACTTCACTTTGGTGCTTGAAATGAACCTTTTTCTTTCATGTGTCTAATGTGTTTTCTAGATTGTAAAAACCTAAGAATGAAAAGAGCATATCCTCTCCCCTCGCCTTCATGGATCTTTGGTGCAAGAAAAACTCATATCATTCTTTTAGAGTGGCTACCTCCCAAGTTCTTTAGTAGAGCCAGTGAGAGTGGATGCCCAACTGGTGATAGGCTAAAGCCAATCCCATCCAACTCGGATACAAATATGCCATTGTGATTAATATCTCAATGGATGGGTATTGAATGCATTATACTAGGAATAAGATCTCCCTTAGTACTCTTGTGGCACATTAAAACCTACAGAACATAACATTTTTAGGCTGGGAGATCTCCATAATAGAGTTAATATGCCACACATATAATCACCCAAATGTAAGCCCTTATTGAAAACCATGTTATAGTAGAAAAAAATGTTCTATCTATTGGTGCAGAAGGTCAGAGACCAAATAAGACACCCCACACTTTCTTAGCTATTAGTCGAGACAACAATCCCTTGGGAAGTGATGTCTCTTGGGAGTTGAAGCTTGGAGTTCCTGAGAAGTGAGTACACATGTAAGGATTAGCCCATGCCTCCAAGATTCTAGGTTTTCCGATATTAGTAAGTGTGGATGAAATTCAGTTCAAGTGGGGGTTCAACAGATACTTTCCTTTCTATCCTTAGGAAGTGGTGTGTTTGTTCATTTTACAACAACCATTCTGAATGATGTGTCTTGTGTGGGTATTCAAATCTTAATAAAATGAAGAAATCTTAAAAATACTCTCCTTAAACAACATTTTTTCCAAATCAATCTTTCAAAACAATCAAATGGATCACAACAATACCTTGTCTCTGAGTGAACATATGGAACCTTGAATCTTTCACTTGGAACCTTTTGGCATGCTTGATAACCTTCATATTTCATAGTCATGACCTAAATCTCCTTGAATTTTCATATCAAAAATCCATTTCATTATAGACCTCATTTTCAATCCTCATTATAGTTCCTAATCATATCATTTTTGTATACATATCACATTCCTAGGTCCTCCTTAAAAAACTTTGCAAACAATCCTAGGAAGTATCCAAATCATGGAACCTCTCTTTATGATGTTGAAAATAGGATCTTGACTTGATCCCCCTTTTCCCAAATTTCAAACCCCTTTATCAATTTGGTCTCATTCCACCTTGTCATGATGGATTTGACCTAAGCCTTTTTTAATCAAACTTGTCCTTTGTTCCAAAAATCCAATCCTTTTCAAGTAAAGATCCTTATTCAACTTCATAAGGTTATGCTCCTAGATTTGTCTCCTTTCCAAAGATTAATTGTTAAAGTCCAAAAATCCAAAAACATAGTTTCATAAACCTCATCTTGCATTCAAATAATATTTAGCTTTCATTTACATAACCTCTTGCATTTTCCCAAAGTTGCATTTCAAACTTGCATTCCCAAAATTTCAAAAATTCCAAAAAAAATCTTGCATTTTCATATAGAAATCATGTCATTTTTTACAAGGTCTCAAGCATCCAAGGGGCAACAAGATCCTTATTTACCAATTTTTACACAACAACTAGAATTACAATTACCCTTTGATCCAAGACAAGGTGTTGCTTATCACGATCAAACTGACCTAGTCAACATGCAACAATTGGAAAGAGTGCATCAAACCTTTAATGACCCAAGACATACCACCTTCCATCAAGATCCTACTTCAAGCAATGACCTATGCAACATGGTGTATACTTCCAATGCTTCCCCAAAATTTGGCACTATTCATTGGGTACCTCCCCCAAAATTTGACCCAATCTTTGTACCTATGCCACATGGCCAAGGTAGTGTTCCTCCTACACCTTAGGAGGAATGCCAACAATTTTATCAAATCAATCAAGTCCAACCTTATCATTTGAAAAAAAAACTTATACCAAACATGGATTGTGGATCTTATCAACCTCCTCCACCACCACCAGATAACCAAGATCAAGGCAATGCCTCAGGTCCCTCTTCAGATTCTAGTGACTCACACAGGACATTTGCTTACTTCAAGGATTTACTTACAAAGGAAATTGATGAGGCCATTAAGAACAAGAAAATTCAGAAGACATTAACATACCTTATGACTCAAGATCTACAATGATATATCAAAGTGATTCAGAAGACAAATCCTCAACTATTTTTGGAATTTCAAACTCCCCCGTCATCTACTTTGGAAGAGAACCAAGCCCTAGTGGTGCAGGATAGAGAAAAGAGAGAAAAACCATTCAATGAGTCAGCTATGGAGCTAACACAAAAATGATAGTGAAATGTTCTAACTATCAATATTCCTCCAAGGGAAAAATATATACCATTGGATAATCCTTTGTGTGAAGAAGAAGCACTCCCTCCTCTCGAGATGACGGATGCTACACAAATCCCTAAGAAAGGTCCTTAAAGAACAAGGAGGATTGATTTAAATAACCGCTTACCAAAACAATCAAATGAGACATTCACATTTCCTTGGGGCATGCCATATGTACCCCCTTTTCAAGAAACACAACCAAATGGCCCTCCTTGGTAGCACATACACCATTCCTAGGAAGCACTTCAAATGCAACAATGTCCCAAGGACCATTTAATTAACAACCATGGGTACGCACTTTTGATGTATCTGTTAGGGTTTTTTCTTGCTAGGCCTCTGAAAGATACTTGAAATTTTAAACAACTCTATGACCCCTAATGCCTTCTGACACTATGACTCAAGCAAGAGAAAAACACTAATTGATGAGGTATTTGATAACACTGGGGATACCTATTACCACCTCCTTGTTTTTTGAGATCCACTGACTCAGGCAGGTTTTACCTATAACTGATTATAGTCTTGACAATGTCTTTAGAGTGGATTATATTTTATGTGCTGCATGCTCTATTTTAAATGGACATGTATATGACAATACAGATAACTATGACTATTCTAAGAAAAAGCTTGACAATCCAAATCAATACTTTGATGATAGCAAATAGCAACATAACATGGAATTTCATTCTTGTTTCCTTTTATAACTCTTATGAATTTAGGAGGAATAACCTATTTGATTTACTCTTTAATAAATCAACAAACTCCTACTATGAACCCTAAGAGTACAATTGATTCTACAAAATATATTGAAAGTGATTGGTTTGAATAGTATTTGAATGTTTGGATGATGACAAATTATCAAATCAATTCTTAGACTAGTGCTTATCTTTTGGGCTTATAGAGTCAATAACTTAAAGCTCACAAAAAATACATAAAAAACAAAATACTATAAGATACCTTACAACTTACATACAATTCAGATAAAATGCCTTACAAATTATCCTATCACCTCTATGATATTGTATCAAATCCTTAACTATTGCTATGCTCCCTGAAACTACTTACAAAACTTAGTTCTTTCCTTGAAAGAAACTTGCAAGTAATTAGATAGCTACGTTATAGCTAAAATTCTTAAAATTGCCTTAAAAATTTAAACATCAAACAACATACACAACAAATAAGGAGACAACAATGAAAAATAGAGTAAAATTGCACTATATTTTATTGATATGATCCTGCTTCAATACATAAAAAGCTTGAAAGCTTAAAAACACAAACATAAGTCTAGGTAAATAGATTTTCAATATATTTCCATCCCTTTTCAATTACAATTTTGGTCTTATATATAGGTCCTTAGCTATCTTGGAATCCTTTATCTTAGGATGCAACAAGCTTCGGATGGTTTAAGGAACCTAACCCTAAAAGTAGAGAAAAGACAAAAGAAAAGGATGTAGAAGCGGTGGGAGGACAAAAATAGGGGATAAAATATGATACTCTTTGTCCTTTCTAGAATTTGGCACCTTTGTCTGAGGATGTTCAAGATAGCTTCTGGTAGTTGCAACAAGACTGAGTGACTGCCATTACAAGCTAACTTACACTCATCTCTACTAATAGCTAACCTCCCTAGGCTCAATGATCAGATGCCAAGTGTTCTCATTTACTCTTCATTAAGGACTTCCTCCTCTATTACAGGCTTCTTCTTCTTGGGCCTAGTCATCAAGTCCCATGCTGTCACTTCATCTTCTATAGGCAAATTGAAGCTCTGTGTGCTCTGTACCTATACCTTTTGCCTTTCCCACCTGACATCGGTGATGCTCTTAACATCTAGTAGAAATTTATTGATGTCAGTCTTGGATTTGAAGGCCTCATCCAAAATCTTATTAAAGCCTTCTGAATCCAAATTAGATCCTAAAATGAATGCCTCATTACTGGGCATTTTGCTATCAAATTCATTCTTCCAAGCCTCTAAGGCCTTTACATGATCATCTTCTCCTTTAAGGGGAGGAACAAATCTATTGAAATCTAAAGAAAATAGGCTCAACTTAGCCTCCACTTAGTTCAACTTACCCTTGAAGAATGATAGGGCTACATTAACCTTCTTAATTTCATCTTCTACCTATGTCACTACCTCAGGTAAATCTGATCTCAGGGGTTGCAAAGAAGCAAGTTTTTCAAATAACTGAACCCTAGAAGACCAACTAACAAAATAGGGGTTAATAGAGCAATTTACCCAGTCACTTCTATATGTAAGGTGGGCAATTTATTATATGCATTGAGGATGACATCTGTCTTATCCTTTAGTATGTCAATCCTATGCTGTAAAATGCATCTAAATGCATTTAGGGCTATTTCAATTTTCTTTTCACCCATATCATCTTTTTCAACCACCTCCTCTAATTTCTATTTCTCCTTAATTTTCAAAGGTTGTTGTGAAGGCACATACACCACTATAGGTTTCTCTTCTAATTACTTCATTAATTCAACAATCACCTGGTTCTGTTGGTGTATCTTGATGTGGCACAACTCCCTATCTTTGGCCAGGTCACTGGTCTCTTCAACCAAAATGCTACACTTATCAGAAAGTTGTTTTGTCTTGTCTTCATTTAAGTGTGCCCAATGAGTCATGATCTAGGAAATCTCTCGATCCCCTATATTTTGCATTGACCAAACCATCTGATTGCCCACCATATTTTCCTTAATGTTGACCAATTGAGGTTTCTGGTCTTCAGGACAAAGACTCCACATGGAAAAATCTCGAGACTTTGGGCTATACCCAAAACCCTTTATCATGTCTCCCATCTGCACTTTGCTTGCCATTTTTAAGTCTGGCTACTTCCTTATTTGATCAATAATAAAAGCTGAAGCCAAGTCACAACCCTCGGCAAGCAATATGCCACTATTTGAAACCATTTTCCTTGCCTCATCTGGAGAGATATCTTCGTTTTCAGGGTCATATGATTGTAAGGCTAATAGGGCCTCATTAGTGACTGTTTCCTCTCCATCAAATTTCAATTGAGCCCTTATCTGCTCCTTCTTATGCCATCTTAGAATGTCTTTGAATTCATTAGTCTTGATGAAATTGTCATCACTTGGAAATTGTTGTTGATGTATCAATCTTTCATCAATGTATGCCTTCAGAGGAAACTCTATATTCTCCTCTTCATCTAGCTGCTACCACTTCCCTTGTCTAATCAAATTTCTTAGGTTATGATCATATAACCTATTCCCAGGAATGAGAGCACTCACTTTATCCTTTTTCTTCTCCTTCCTAACAGTTGAAGTCTGGCCTATGTCAACCTTTTTCCTTTTGGCTGAAGGCTCTACATCATCTGGCTGAGAGACCTCTGTTAGGTCAATGATATGGCCCTCTCCTCCCTACAACTTTGGTGCCTCTGTAACATCTTTTTCAGGCTGATCATACTGAGGTGGACAGGCATAGTCACCATCACTACCACTCTCATATTCTGATTCTGAATGATCAGGCTCTTGAGCTCCTTTCTTATCCAAAACATTGTCAAGTTGTTCACAAAGCATATAGAAATTATCAATCATGGCTTTCATCCTATAAAAATAGGGAAAATTAGGGTAAAATCCTCCAAAATCAAACCCATTTCTTCTTATTTTCTTTTCAAGATTCAGCAACACCTGAATCCTTTCTCTTCTTGTTCAGATTTCATCTTCATCAAGAAGGTTTCTTGATGCATCTTCTTCTATACATGCACAATGAACATTTGAGTTAGGGATTGTGGGGGTTAAAAGCTTTCTGAATACTTCCATGAAACCCTCAGATTCAATGTATCTATATGACACTGCCCCCAGTCTACAACCCTCCAACCACTTACTGACTGAATCAATGGCACCTTTGCCAATGGTAAAATTAAAAATCTTGAACTGCCTAGGGGTTAAAGTCTCGTTCCTGTTTAGCGCAAAATGTTCATTATCTATCAATAATAGCTTCTAGATGAATTCCATGGTAGAAACTCTTGATGGCACATGGTATGGAAAGATATGTGGTGGATGTATACATCCATATACCCTGATCATGGTGAATTTCTCTTCTAGAAAGAAGTCTCCCCAATTATGATCTCCCTCCAACTTGTCTACATAATCACAAGGCCTCAGTAGTTGTAGTACCTTGATTGGGAGCCTTGTCTTTTTAATGCCCATGCACTACATTATTGGATATAAAATCAAGCTCTCGAATGCACACTAGTCACAATCCTTGGATGTATAGTTCCAAATTCTATCCTAAAACTAAACAGGATTAGACCTGTCCTAGAAAATACTTTGGGGATTCAAGTTGTTCACATCTATGATCCAAAAATTAAAATGTCAAAGGAGATGCATGAGGATGGAATAGTGGAAGAACCTAGGTTCTTTCTCCTTGGGATCCTTCATCTTCTTCTATGTCACTACAAATCCTTTATGCATCTTTTCAATGATGTACTATATGTAGTCATAACTGGTGCTAGAATGCACCTCTTGTAAGTCTAGTACCATCATCAAAACTCTAACATTTATCTTCTTAGCTCCTCCATCTATTCCTAACACTCTACACATGGCATAGGTGATATACTTGATATAGAAATGTAGGTCCTTAAAGTAATAGAGTGTTTTCCCAGGTATAGGAGTAAGTTGGTTTCTAACCTCCTTGAGCATATGCTTTTGTAATTGATCCCTAGAAATTCTAGGCTTTAACCTATATCTCTCCTACTACTTTGTAATATTGATTTTGGTGGACATGGTACTGTACAAGCTAAAGGCTTGCATAAATGAGTTTCTATTCAGGATAAGCAGGGCAGTGCCATCATTTTTATTAACTATCCTACATAGGACATCATAGTGACTGGTGAGACCCAAGAACAAGTCTACAGCTATATAGACATCATGGAAAATTAACCTAGATAGACCACAAGTCCAAGTGTTTGACATTAAAATTGTTATAGAAGTAGTTGTAAAGAGAAAAACCTGTTGATCCTAGAGTGTTATCATCCCAGATCTCTTAGTAATTATCTGTCAGCACATTTGCATTTGCCATTTTGTTCTGTGTAGAACCCGGCAGCAATTTCAAGAATTCATTAGAATAATTCCTTTTCCCTTTTGCATCATCATCTATCTCATCACTTCTCCCACTGGTTGAAGCCAGATAGATTTCTCTACTCATATTTTCTTTGTTTCAAACCTCTATGTTACCGATATTGAAACAAATCTTCTCTTAGGACTCACTTCTCTTCTCTGTGCACTGTTATAGTAATTCAAAACTTGACAGTCAATTGAGTACTCTACAACTTAACTGATTTCTGCTTTTAGAAAATAGAAAACCTAGAAATTATTCGCTCTGTAATTCTAAATGTAAGATAATTTGAAAATGAGCTTTCAATCAACTCTTTATGGTAATTGTTTCAAGTACATGGCTCATCATTTGAAAAATCATCAATTTTTCTTTCAATTCAGCACACTGAAATTAATTGAAAACCTAGCCGTAGTTCATGAGTGTGACAGGAAATCAAAATCATATATGTGTATCTTCAGGGAAACCCTTATAAAATTCAAAGAAGGTGACATGTCTCCATGTGATTGGTTCTCCGTAAGACATCTCAGCTACCCTTTTCATACAGTAATCAATATCCTAGATTATCATTAGACGCTGAATCATTCATGTTGTCATGTTAGCAACTGTCGCCTTTTCTAAAATTTCATATTTAATGACTATAGGGCTATGTATTATTTCCTTTTTTCTGACCAAACTCTTTAACACTTAAATCTTCTAGAGATCTAGTGAATATTTTCTTTTCTTTTCCTGGCTAACCATAGTTTACTTTTGGCCATCACGCGACTGAAGGAATCAAAGTCACTGGATGAAATACTTAACTCAAAGTTTATTCTAAGACTCTATAGCTGATGGTTATATTTGTCTTTTAGAGTTATCTCTGAGTCACTGAATGTCACTTTTCCTTTATGAGACCCTGTGACTAACCTTGGTCACTTAATCACTGATTATAAATGTTAGTTGACAAATCTTTCAAAGACAACGTGACAAACATTTTCCTCCAAGTTGTGAGCACTTTTACCTTTAAGCTCTTTTAATCAAAGACTTCATGACCACCATTGATCTTTTCACCTTTGCATCTGACGGGTCCGCTAAGTCGTTGATCATTCCTTAATACCTTTAAATTATTTGGATACTATGCGACAACAAAGAACTTTATAATTTGTCTCCTAATTGCCAGATGATCCTTTTCTTTTGGGAGACCACATGACTACCATTGATCTTTTCATCTTGGACACGTGTCTCTTTCAATCACTTGTCTCTGAATTGTGAATAAAAATTGACTCAGCATCCTAATCCAGCAACCACCCGACTGTCTCATATTCCAAACTGCATGCAGTTTGTCACGAAGTCTCAGCATCTTTCACTTAACTGTCATCTCTTTTGGAGACTACGTGACATGGAATTTTAACACATCACTCAACTGCAAGCCAATTTGGAGACTACATGACTGAAGCAATCGCCAAGCCTCGTAAAAATTTACTAACTGCTAACTTTTTCACGTGACACTGCGACTCAATTATTTTCCATGCTACTGATTGCTGACATGTTTCTTTATTGGGAGACTTCATGACTGAAGGGCTCTTCCAAGTCTCATAAAACATAAGGAATATTTTGTTTCCTTGAGAGACATCCTGACACTATTTAATCACCAAGTCTCGTAACAAAACGGAATATGCTGTTAGGATCAAGTGACTAGGCGACCATAATAAAAGACACATGACTTAAGTTGTTCAAAAATGTAACGCCAAAATAGAAGCCCGATGAACATATTTAGGGATTTTTTATCATTTTGGCATAGGACAGAACCTAGGGTTTTGAGGTTTTGCATTTTCATGTGGATTTTGACCTAAAGACCCTAAAAAACTTTAATAGGGATATTGCGAGGATGAGAGACTTCTGACCTTAGGAAAGAAAAGAGCATGAGAATCACAAAACTTTAGGGCAAGTGGACCAGAACTAGGAATACAACCAATAGTGGCTCTACCTATGGATCGACTAAACACAGTTTATGGCAAAGAACCACAAAATCTTTGGTTGCAGACCTTTCAAAAAATGAAGAAGACACCCTAAAACAAAAAGGAAAATATTTATAGTATTTACAAACATAAAGGAAAATATTCACAATATGATACATATTCATTTGTGCATTACTTTGGTCCTCAATTAAAGAAAGGCTTTAAGAATTTCCCATGCATAGGCAACTCAAAATATTCTCCCTCCATATTCTTCAATAAATAAGAGTCTTTTCCAAAATTTTCTAAAACAATGAATGGTCCTAAGCACAAAGACTCAAATTTTTTGTGCTTACCTTTGTCTTATGCTCTTGCATTCCATTGGAGAACTAGGTCACTAGCCTAGAATTTTCTCTTAGTATCCCTTTTATCAAAAAGGTACTTCATCTTCTGCTATAATTTTATGTTTTCTCTCTTACTATTTCTCCTTTCTTCATCCAATTCAATCAGCTATACCATTCTATCTTGCACATCATCAGGAATATCTAAATTTTTTTGCTGTATAAATTGGCCTATTGGTAATAGATTTTTAATTGGAAACCTTGCTTGTAGACCATATACCAATTCAAAAGGAGATTTACCAGTTGCCTTTTTAAGTGTTATCCTATCAGACCAAAGTGCTAATTTTAACTTTGTGTGCCATGTTCTTTTATTTTGTTCTAGAGTCCTTTTTAGTATCTTCAATATACTCTTATTGCTAGACTCAGCTTGTCCATTAGCCTGTGGGTGATATGGGGATGAGTATGATATTGTAATCCCATACCTTTCATAGAAACTTGTCATTTCTTCTAATCTAAAACTCATGGCATTGTCCATCACTAACTTAATAGGTACACCGATTCTGGTTATAATATTCTCCATGAGAAATTTAGTAACTACCTTGCTTGTTGCTTTCCTTGTAGGGATAGCTTCAATCCACTTAGTAAAGTAATCTGTGGAAACCAATATCCAACTATGTCCACCACTATATTTCTCCTAAAATTCACCAATAAAGTCAATCCCCCACATAGAAAAAGGAGCTTCAGTACTCACTGGGTTCAGCAATAGAGCACCTAAAAACTTTATCTTATTGGAAAACCTTTGACATGGTTCACATTTCCTGACATGTATATAGGTATCTTTGAACAAAGTAGGCCAATAATACCCTACCCTTAAAATCTTATGGGCAATAGTTTTAGTAGAAAAGTGACCTCCACATTCTCCTTCATGCATTTCAGTCAAAACTTTCCTAGCTTGGTATCTGTCAAGGCATAACAATAGTACACCATTCTTATCTTTCCAAAACAAGTCACCTTGGATCAGAGTGTACCTTTGAGTTTTCAATTTTAGACTCCTTTTCTGGTTTTCAGACAAATGATTAGGACACTTAGCATTTTTTAGAAAGAATACAATATCAGTATAGTATGGTTGCCTTTCTATGCTAGTAATAGCTTGGTCATGTATTCCTATCTGATTTACCTGAACTAAATCCATGTTCTCCTCTATCATGAGCTTTGCCAAGCCTTTTCCTCTTATTAACTTGGTGATATTGATCTCAAGGTTGAATTCTTGAATTCTGGTGATCCACTTACACCTCTTACCAGTTACCTCTAACTGTGTAAGGATATCCTTTATTGCTAAATGAAGAACATAAGCCTATACTTTAGCACACACCAAGTAGGGCCTAAAATATTTCACATCTTTTACCAATGCATAAGCCTATTTCTCCATTATTTCATAGTTAAGCTTTGTAGTCTGCAAGGACTTACTGTAAAAATCTATGGGATGTTCAAATCCTTGTTCATCCTTTTGAAGAAGAATAGCAACAATTGTATGGAATGATGCAAAGGAAAACAAAGAGAAAGGCCTAGTATAATTTGGAGATTTCAAAATATGAGCCTCCTGTACTACTTTCTTTTATTTTTCAAATGCCTATTGAGCTTCTTCATTCCAAACAAATTTGGCATCCTTTTCTAATAATTTGACAATGGGTTTAACAATTTCTGCAAAATTTTCTATGAATCTTCGAACAAAGTTGATCTTTCCTAAGAAAGATTCCACACCTTTTAAATTATTTGGAACAATTACCTTTTGAATTTCCTCCACTCTCTCAGGGTCTATTCTTACCCCTTCCCCAGACACTATATGTCCAAGCAACTTCCCCTCTTTGACTGCAAAATGTAACCACCTGAATTTGGTCTTTCGCAACTATAGACCCTATTTGCCCTAAGTGTGATCATACCCTTGATTTATGTCCAAATGACCTTGTTACTACTTGGCATAATTCTTTGAATTAATTTAATGTCCTAGGTGATTTTTATCACTGATTTATATTAACTATTATAGCCATACAATTCAAATCAATTTCGACCAATCAAATCAAATCAAAATCAAACATGGCTATAGTATTTAATTATAAAGGAATTAAATAAATCCCTAAATCAAATACCCACTTGCAATCAACCCATTCCCCTAGCCTATTTAATTTAATTAAAATGGCTATAGTCTTCTAATTATTAAAAAACAATTTCATTGTTTTAATAATTAATTCCTATATTTCTAAATAAATTAAATAAGTTTATTTCATTTATTAATATTCCCCTAAACCCCAACCTAACCCATCTCAACCACTTCTACCCTGGGTTCTAACCCTTCTCA
>MU228344.1:1900058-1941638 GCA_018584345.1 Thuja plicata
AATTACATTTCATCTCATATTCCATGCTTTTTGCATTGTTCTCATTTCATCTTTTGAAGTTAGAATACATGCTTTTCCATCTTTTAGCTTGTTTTTAAGTAAAAATCCTTCATGCTAGGTTGTATTCATCACTGATTTGTAGCATATTCTGAGGGCTGATATGTTACTAATTACACTCCTCCTATTTAGCAGGCAATAGGTCGGTTTTAGTGGGTTTTACATGCTTTTCTAACCCTTTTGGACTAATATAATGATCTATTGAGTGTTTGTGTTGATTCTGACAGGTACCCATTTACACACGCACACAAAATGGCACTTCTTGGGATTTAGTGAGACACCATAATCCAATGCTTTATTAAAAATCTTACCCAATTGATCACAGTGATCAACAACCCTTTTGGAATATGCAGTCAAATCATCTTGATAAATAACCATGAATAGATCAATAAATTCTTTGAAAGCAACATCCATAGCCCTCTGAAAAGTTGCCCCTGCATTTATTAATCCAAAAGGCATTCTGATATACCCATAAGTTCCCCATGGAGTAGTAAATGTAGTTTTTTACTACTCTAACTCTTTGACTAAAACCTGGTTATAACCTAAGAAACCATCCATCATAGACAGCAACTCACTACTAGTCACCTTGTGTAACATTGCTTCCATGTTGGGTAATGAATAGTTATCTTTCAACGAAGCAATATTCAGATTCCTGAAATCCACACACAGTCTGATATCACTATTTTTCTTTCTAACTGGCACCAAATTTGATACCCAAGTTGAATGCCTGATGGGCTAGATTATCCTAGCATCCTTGAGTTTCATCAACTCCTGTTGCATTTTAGGAGCCAACAAGGGGTTAATAGGCCTCTATTTTTGCCTAAATGGTTTCATATATGATTTTAATGGGATTTCATGTTGAAAAAGGTCTTCTCTATATGATTTCAAGTCCTCATATGTCCAAGAAAAGACATGTTTATATTTTCTCAATAATTTAATCAGATTTGTTCTTATATGAGATTCTAGGCCTTTTCCAATGTAGACTATTTGAGGACTTGTTTCATATCCTAAATTGATTTCTTCCAAATCCTCAACTTTAGCATTGCTTAATTTTGATGAATCATTTTGTTGACTAATAAACAATGCTTCAAGCTCAACCAGACCACTAGGGATCTGATTAGAACTTAAATGGACAACTTAATTTTCCAGAATGTAATCTTTTCCATTATCATGTTCCAATAAGGAACTACAATCTATGCTTTGGTTCTCATAATGGTCTAGACATTGCATGAATCTCAAAATATCTTGATCATCCTGGAAAACTTGCCAGTTGGATATGTTGTCCGGAACAACTGGTCTTGTTTTGACTTCTAGTATTGATACCCCATGTAAGGTCAAATCATCATTTTTTAAAGAAACATTTGCTAAGAAATCAGCCATTATATTTTTTGACCTTTCTAACCAACTTATATCAAAGGCATCAAACAATTCAAGTTGATCCCAAATAGCATACTTGTACATTTAAAATCTATCATATTTTTAAAGCGTATTTGGATCTAACTTGTGCTACCACCAACTCAAAATCATCATAAACCTTTAAACACTTTATACCATGTTTGATAGCAATTTCAAGTCCTAAAAACAAAGCCTCATATTCTTTAGTATTGTTTGTACATTAGAAGGCTAATAGAAATGGGTACTTAAAAGTTGTACCTAATGGAGATATCAACAATACTCCTTCCCCTGATCCTTCTTTAGAGCAAGCACCATCAAAGTACATCTTCCATAATCCATCTTCCTACATGATTAATTATCTATTCAAAGGGTCAGCCTCTTGATCTTGACAATAAAGTTCATTTTTTTTGCATCCTAAAATTTTCCATGTCTATGTCAATGCAACAGTTAACATTAGTGTCTTCAAATTTTTCTATCATGTCAGGAGTTCTACTCTCCCTTAAGACCTTAACATTTTCTCTAGAAATGTTGAAAGTAGCATATGATAAATCATTTTTTATACTACCTCCCATTGAAGCACTCCATTTTCTTGATAGCAACATGCCATAATGTGGTGGTATGTCAACCACAAGAACATTCATAGTCATTACTACATCAGGGAAAACTGCTAGTCTATAAGGCGTAGCCTCAATGGTACCAATCATAGGGACCTCTCTAGAGTCCATAGCTCTACATCTCCCATAATGAGTATCAACTTGTAACCCCATTGACCTCATTATTTCAACTGGCATAGCTGTATTAGAGGCTCCTGAATCAATCATGCAATTTTTCAGCATCTTATCACTAATTATCAATGAAAGAAAAAATGGGTCAACAACTTTCGGGGAAGAAGTTGCATTCAAGAATATTTGAGGAATTTCAAATGTCAACACATCTACTTCATTTCCCTTGGTAATTGGCCTCTTGAGAACATCCATTGGACTTTGCACTTTTATTGTGGGTACACTATGCAATAATGACATTACTTTTTCCTTATGTTCTTTAGTTCTCATCATTTCTAGATATGGAACCTTAATGGTCATCTGGGACAAACATTGACCCATATCTACTAGAGTGTATCTCATATCTGAAAACTATGATTTCTCAATAGTGACATCATTTTCTTCATTGTGTTCTTTTAGAGCTGACTCTTTTAACCTTTTATTTTCTATTTTTTGAACTGAAACACTTTTTTCTTGTCTCTTCATCTCTTCCTCTTGTACAATATCTGGCTCTATGGCTTTTGTAATTATCTCGACCTTATGTTTATTTACATTTTCCCTAGGTCCATCTTTTTTCTGCACATATTTAGTGTTTGTCTTATTTTCCTTTATAAAGACACCTAAAGGTTGGCTACCAGCACCACCTACCACCTTGTTCCTCAAGTGATAATTGCTTCTAGCTTTATTCACTAACTCTATAGTAATTCTAGCCTTCTCTTCATCTGAAGCTTTCTTGATGAGTGGAACATCTTGATTGTCTTAGGCATAACATCTTATATCATCATCATTTTCCTCAGTTTCAATATCAGATAAGATCTGTTGATGATGATTCTCCATCCTCTTCTATGAAATATAATAATCATGATTTTCTTCTTCAATGTCTATATCTATATCATGGCATGAGTAAGTATTGGTCATACTATGATCACATTGTTCACCCTCATCATTCCCCTATTCTTCACTTACTCTCAAATCTAAGGAAACAATACAAAAATTAGGGTTATGAGGGGCCTCAAATGCTTCACACCAAGTATCATCATTGCAGAAATGGACAGAATTTTTGTGAAGAGGGTCTGGAGTTCTGTTGTTTGTTTTATCTTTTCTAAGTAGAGTAACAGGCTTTCCATCTTTGAACTGAGTTCCATAAGGATGGTTTTGCATTTTGTTTTGAGGATTTTATGTAGCATTATAAGAAGGTCCATTGTTCTAGGGAGCTTTATATTCTTTATACTCTGGTTCTTTCAAATTGCTCCTACTAAACCTTGAGTCATCCCTCCTTTTCAATTTACCAGATACTCTTTTATTCATTTCAATATTGACTGCTATTTTATAAGCATCAGTAAGAGTTCTAGGGTTTTTCTCTCTAAGAGCATATCCCATTTTAGAATCAAAAGCATTCAAATAAGTTGCTAGACATACCTCTTCATCTAGCCTTATCTTCTGAAATAGCTTGTGCATAGCTCTCTGAAATCTTGTATTAAACTCTGTGACTTCTTCATTATAATTATTTTTAATATTATTGAACTCATTCAATAAAAAGCCTTTATTTGTTTTTTCTCCATATTGATCTTTAAAAAATTCAATCAACTCATCCATAGAAACAACAGATCCATTAGATAGGCTTATAAACAATTCTCTTGCATCTTCAACTAAGGATTGAATAAATAATTTCATCAACACATCTTCATGAGTGATATTCAGATCATCAACAAAATCAATGAATTTTCGTAGATGTGTTTCACACGATATAACATTATTACCTGCAAACTTTGGGAGCTTTTCTCCTATATCACCCACATCTTTAGGAAAAGCATTAGGATATCCAGATATACCAACAAAATTAAATTGTTTGTACCTTTCAGTGTGCAATGGTTTCCTTTGAAAGCTATCATCCTCTTTAGCAGTAGTGGCCCTTGTCTTACAAGTAGTAATATTCTCTGGGCCAGCATAAGCATATTTTGAAGACTATAAAAAATCTATCTTCTTCTCCATTTCAATAGTAGCAGCCTCCATTTGTGCTTTTTCCAACATTTTTTCCGTAGTTTATTTTTCAATTCTCAATTTTTACAAATCAATGTCCAACTTGGACATTTGCTCGGTTAAAGGCTTTTGAAACTTAGGTTCTTGATTCCTAATTTCATTCATCTTTTGGTTTCCTTTATCCTTTTGTGAAATAGGAGCCTTATGAGTGAATGATATTTCTTGGTCCCTCTAAGACCTCTCTGTATCTTTCATACTTAGATGCTTTGCAAATTTTCTTCTATTCTTATCAACATTCTTAGGGTCATTCTTTTTCTTTCTCATTTCTCTCTCTTTCTTCATTTGTTGAACCAGGGAAAGTTGTTTCAAGATGAACTTCTCTTCATTTTCCAGCATATCAGAGGGAGCATCTTCTGAATCTAAACTAGATGTACTAGTCTCTTCTCTCTCATTTGAAAGTAGAGTTGACTATAGGTGTTTCTAATACCCTTTCAGCCACTTCTTCATACTCTGAAGTATTTCCATCATGAGAATGCTGATTTGCATTCATTTCTCTCCTATCATTACTCTCTTTACCTCTTGGAGGGGTCTCATCCATGTTAACTGGATTTCTCTTTTTTCTCCAAGACATTTCTATCCTTGAGGATGATGGGAGTCCACCGTAAAATACATCTGTTCTCATCCTTGACGTAGTATTCATTCTGAAAGATATTCACTTAATTTGCACTAATCTCAAAGATTTTTCTTTTAGAGTCACCACCCAGTAACTTGGGATAAATGAATACTTATCAAAGGATAATCTGACAACAACCACTGAAAACAAGCAAAATTATTTCTTTGGTATTCTATGAATATTTTTCTGCAACTAGATTCTAGGATAGCTTCTAAATACACTCTTAAAACTCCCCAGCAGAGTCACCAATTTGTTGGCATTTTTTATTGCTAGGCCTCTGAAAGATACTTGAAATTTTAAAAAACTCTATGACCCCTAATTCCTTCTGACACTATGACTCAAGCAAGAGAAAAACACTAATTGATGAGGTATTTGATAACACTGGGGATACCTATTACCACCTCCTTGTTTTTTGAGATCCACTGACTCAGGCAGGTTTTACCTATAACTGATTACAGTCTTGACAATGTCTTTAGAGTGGATTATATTTTATGTGATGCATGCTCTATTTTAAAAGGACATGTATATGACAATACATATAACTATGACTATTCTGAGAAAAATCTTAACAATCCAAATCAATACTTTGATGATAGCAGACAGCAACATAACATGGAATTGCATTCTTCTTTCCTTTTATAACTCTTATGAATTTAGGAGGAATAACCTATTTGATTTACTCTTTAATAAATCAACAAACTCCAACTATGACCCCTAAGAGTACAATTGATTCTAAAAAATATTCTGAAAGTGATTGGTTTGAATAGTATTTGAATGTTTGGATGATGACAGATTATCAAATCAATTCCTAGACCAGTGCCTATCTTTTGGGCTTATAGAGTCAATAACTTAAAGCTCACAAAAATACATAAAAATAAAATATTGTAAGATGCCTTACAACTTACACACAATTCAGATAAAATGCCTTATAGATTATCCTCTCACCACTATGATATTGTATCAAATCCTTAACTATTGCTATGCTCCCTGAAACTACTTACAAAACTTAGTTCTTTCCTTGAAAGAAACTTGCAAGTAGTTAGATAGCTACCTTATAGCTAAAATATTTAAAATTTCCTTACAAATTTAAACATGAAAGAGAATACACAACAAATAAGGTGACAACAATGAAAAATAGAGTAAAATTGCACTGTATTTTATTGATATGGTCCTGCTTCAATACATAAAAATCTTGAAAGCTTAAAAACATAGACAGAAGTCTAGGGAAATTGATTTTCAATATATTTCCATCCCTTTAAAATTACAATTTTGGTCTTACATATAGGTCCTTAACCATCTTGGAATCCTTTATCTTAGGATGCAACTAGCTTCAGATGGTTTAAGGAACCTAACCCTAAAAGTAGAGAAAAGATAAAAGAAAAGGATGTAGAAGCGGTGGGAGGACAAAAATAGGGGATAAAATCTGATACTCTTTGTCCTTTCTGGAATCTGGCACCTTTGTTTGACAACGTTCAGGATAGATTCTGGTAGCTGTAGCAAGACTAAGTGACCACCATCATAGGCTAACTTACACTCATCTCTATTAATAGCTAACCTCCCTGTGCTCAATGATAAGGTGCCAAGTGTTCCCCTTTACTCTTCATCAATGACTTCCTCCTCTATTATAGGCTTCTTCTTCTTGGGCCTAGTCATTAGGTCCCATGCCTTTCCCACCTAACATCGGTGATGCTCTTAACATCTACTAGAAATTTATTGATGCCAGTCTCAGCTTTGAAGGCCTCATCCAAAATATTATTAAAGCATTCTAAATCCAAATTAGATCCTGAAATAAATTTCTCATTACTGGGCATTTTGCTAACAAATTCATTCTTCCAGGCCTCTAAGGCCTTTACTTGATCATCTTCTCCTTTAAGGGGAGGAACACATCTGTTGAAATATAAAGAAAATAGGCTCAACTTAGCCTCCACTTGGTTCAACTTACCCTTGAAGAATTATAGGGCTACATTAACCTTCTTAATTTCATCTTCTACCTCTGTTACTACCTCAGGTAAATCTAATCTCAGGGGTTGCAAAGATGACAGTTTTTCAAATATTTGAACCCTAGAAGACCAATTCACAAAATAGGGGTTTAATATAGCAAAGTACCCCGTCACTTCTGTATGTAAGGTGGGAAATTTATTATATGCATTAAGGATGACATCTGTCTTATCCTTCATTATGTCAATCATGTGTTGTAAAATGCATCTAAATGCATTTAGGGCTATTTCAATTTTCTTTTCGCCCATATCATATTTTTCAACCACCTCCTCTAATTTTTCTTTCCCCTTAATTTGCAAAGGCTACTGTGAAGGAACATAAACCACTACAGGTTTCTCTTCTAAATTCTTCATTAATTCAGCAATCACCTAGTTCTGTTGGTGTATCTTGATGTGGCACAAATCCTTGTCTTTGGCCAGGGCACTGGTCTCTTCAACCAAAAAGCTATAATTATCAGATACTTGTTTTGTCTTGTCTTCATTTAAGTGTGCCCAATGAGTCATGATCTGGGAAATCTCTAGATCCCCTATATTTTTCACTAACCAGACCATCTGATTTCCCACCATATTTTCCTTAATGTTCACCAAATGAGGTTTCTGGTCTTTAGGACAAAGACTCCACACGGAAAAACATATTGACTTTGGGCTATACCCAAAACCCTTTATCATGTCTCACATCTATACTGTTCTTGCCATTTTTAAGTATGTCTGCTTCCTTATTTGATCAATAATAAAAGCTAAAGCCAAGTCCCAGCCCTCAACAAGCAATATACCACTATTCAAAACCATTTTCCTTGCCTCATCTGGAGAGATATCTTCACTGTTAGGGTCATATGATTGTAAGGCTAATAGGGATTCATTAGTGACTGTTTCCTCTCCATCAACTTGCAATTGAGCCCTTATCTTCTCCTTCTTATGTCATCTTAGAAAGTCTTTAAATTCATCAGTCTTGATGAAATTGTCATCACTTAGAAATTGTTGCTGATGTATCAATCTTTCATCAATGCATGCCTTAGGAGGCAACTCTATATTCTCCTCTTCATCTAGCTGCTACCTTTTCCCTTGTCTAATCAACTTTCTTAGGTGATAATCATATAACCTATTCCTAGGAATGAGAGCACTCACTTTATCCTTTTTCTTCTCCTACCTAACAGTTGAAGTCTGGCCTATGTCAACCTTTTGCCTTTTGGTTGAAGGCTCCTCTACATCATCTGGCTGAGAGACCTCTGTTAGGTCAATGATATGGCCCTCTCCTCACTGCAACTGTGGTTCCTCTGCAACATCTTGTTGAGGCTGATCATACTGAGGTGGACGGACATAGTCACCATCACTACCACTCTCATATTTTGATTCTGAATGATCAGGCTCTTGATCTCCTTTCTTATCCAAAACATTGTCAAGTTGTTCATAGAGCACATAGAAATTATCAATCATGGCTTTGATCCTAAAAAAATAGGGAAAATTAGGGTAAAAGCCTCCAAAAGCCAACCCATTTCTTTTTATTTTCTTTTAAAGATTTAGCAACTCCTAACTCCTTGCTCTTCTTATTCTGATTTCATCTTCATCAAGAAGGTTTCTTGATGCATCTTCTTCTGTACATGCACAATGAACATTTGAATTAGGGATTGTGGGGGTCAAAAGCTTTCTGACTCCTGCCATGAAACCCTCATGGTCAATGTATCTTTATGATGGTGCCCCCATTCTATAACCCTCCAACCACTTACTGACTGAATCAATGACACATTTGCCAATGGTAAAATTAAAAATCTTGAACTGCCTAGGGGTTAAGTTCCCCTTCCTGTGTTGTGCAAAATGTTCATTATCTGTCAATAATAGATGCTAGATGAATTCCATGGTAGCAACTCTTGATGACACTTGGTAGAGAAAGATATGTGGTCGATGTATACATCCATATACCCTGATCATGGTAAAGTTCTCTTCTAGAAAGAAGTCTCCCTAATTATGATCTCCCTCCCATTTGTCTACATACTCACAAGGCCTCAGTAGTTGCAGTACCTTGATTGGGAGCCTTGTCTTGCTGATGCCAATGCTCTACATTATTGGATATACAATCTAGTTCTCAAATGCACAATAGTCACAATCCTTGGATGTATAGTTCCAAATTCTAACCCAAAACTGAATGGGATTAGACTTGTCCTAGAAAATCCTTTGGGGATTCAAGTTGTTCACATCTATGATCCTGAAATTAAAATGTAAAAGGAGATGCATGAGGATGGAATAGTGGAAGAACCTAGGTTCTTTCTCCTTGGGATCCTTCATCTTCTTCTATGTCACTACAAATCCTTCATGCATCTTGTCAATGATGTACTATATGTAGTCATAAATGGTGCTAGAGTGCACCTCTTGTAAGTCCAGTACCATCATCAAAACTTCAGCGTTTATCTTCTTAGCTCCTCCATCTATTCCTAACACTCTACACAGGGTGTAGGTGATATACTTGATATAGAAATGTAGGACCTTAAAGCAATAGGGTATTGTCCCAGGTATAGGAGTAAGATGGTTTCTAACCTCCTTGAGCATATGCTTTTGTAATTGACCCCTAGCAATTGCAAGCTTTACCCTATATCTCTCCTCCTACTTTCTAATATTGATTTTGGTGGACATGGTACTATACAAGCTAAAGGCTTGCATAAATGAGTTTCTATTTAGGATAAGTAGGGAAGTGCCATAATTTTTCTTAGTTGTCCTAGATAGGACATCATAGTGACTGGCAAGACCTAAGAACAAGTCTACATCTGTATAGACATTATTGACAATTAACCTAGCTAGACCACAAGTCCAAGGGTTTGACATTGGAATGGCCTTATCAAAATTGTTATAGAAGTAGTTGTAAAGAGAAAAACCTGTTAATCTTGGAGTGTTAGCATCCCTGATCTTGCAGTAGCCATCTGTTAGCATGTTTGCATTTTCCCTTTTGTTCTATGTAGAACCCCGTAGCAATTTCAGGAATTCATCAGAATAATCCCTTTTCCCTTTTGCATCGTCATCTATCTCATCGCTTCTTTCACTGGTTGAAGCCACACTAAATTCTCTACTCATCTTTGCTTTGTTTCAATCCTCTATTTTAGCGATGTTGAAACAAACCTTCTCTCAAGACTCACTTATCTTCTCTATGCATTGTTCTAGTAATTCAAAACTTGACAATCAATTGAGTACTCTACAACTTAACCGATTTCTACTTTCATAAAATAGAAAACCTAGCAATTCTTCGCTCTATAATTATGAATGCAAGATAATTTGAAAATGAGCTTTCAATCAACTCTTTATGGTAACTATTTCAAGTACATGGCTCATCATTTGAAAAATCATCAATTCTGCTTTCAATTCAGCACGCTATGAAATTAATTGAAAACCTAGCCGTAGTTCATGATTTTGATTTCTTGTCACACTCATGACATTTGAACTACCCTTTTCATACAATAATCAACATCCTAGATTGTCATTGGACGCTGAATCATTCATGTTGTCATGTCAGCAACTGCCACTTTTTCTAAAATTTCATATTTAGCGACTACGCGACTGTGTATTATCTCCTTGTCGCTGACCAAACTCTTTAACCCTTAAATCTTCTAGAGATCTAGCGACTATTTTATTTTATTTTCTTGGCTAACCATAGTTTACTTCTGGCAATCACCCAACTGAAGGAATCAAAGTCGCTGGATGAAATACTTAACTCAAAGTTTATTCTGAGACTCCATGACTGATGGTTATCTTTGTCTTTTACAGTTATCTCCAAGTCACTGAATGTTACTTTCCTTTATGAGACCCTGCGACTAACCTTGGTCACTTAATCGCTGATTATAAATGTTAGTTGACAAATCTTTCAAAGACAACACGAAAAACATTTGCCTCCAAGTCATGAGCACTTTTTCCTTTAAGCTCTTTTAATCAGAGACTTCACACCCACCGTTGATCTTTCCACCTTTGCATTTGACGGCTCCACTATGTCGCTGACCATTCCTTAATACCTTTAAATTATTTGGAGACTATGCGACAACAAAGAACTTTATACTTTGTCTCCTAATCGCCAGATGATACTTTTCTTTTGGGAGACCACGTGACTACCGTTGAACTTTTCATCTTGGACACGTGTCTCTTTCAATCCCTTGTCTCTGAATCACTAAATAAAAACTGACTCAGCATCCTAATCTAGCAACCACCTAACTTTCTCATATTCCAAACTGCATGTGGTTTATCATGAAGTCTCGACATCTTTCACTTAACTGTCATCTCTTTTGGAGACAATGCGACATGAAATTTTAACACATCACTCAACTGTAAGCCAATTTGGAGACTACGACACTAAAGAAATCACCAAGTCTCATAAAAGTTTACTAACTACTAACTTTTTCATGTGACACCATGACTAAATTGTTTCCCTGCTGCTTATTGCTGACGTGTTTCTTTATTTGGAGACTTCACGACTGAAGGGCTCCACCAAGTCTCATAAAAAATAAGGAATATTTTATTTCCTTGAGAGACATCCTGACACTAGTTAATCACCAGGTCTCGTAATAAAAAGGAATATGTTGTTAGGATCAAGCGACTAGGAGACCATGATAAAAGACACATGACTTAAGTTTTTCAAAAAGGTAACGCCAAAATAGGAGCCCGATGAACATTTTTATCATTTTGGCTTAGAACAGGACCTAGGGTTTTGAGGTTTTGCATTTTCATGTGGATTTTGACCTAAAGACCCTAAAAAATTTCAATAGGGATATTGTGAGGATGAGAGACTTCTAACCTTAGGAAAGAAAAGAGCATGAGGATCACAAAACTTTAGGGCAAATGGACCAGAACCAACAATACAACCAACAGTATCAAAGGTGACTACTACAAATATACCAAATCCATTGCAAGATCAAAAGAAAAAGAGCCTCATGGACATTACACCAATTCCACCTAAGGTAACACAACTAGTGCATAAAGCCCAAGTGGCTCAACAAGTAGCACCTATGGATGTAGTGCAACTAGTGCAACCCTAATTTTCAGCCCAAGTTAACATGATGTCTCAGGCACAACCAGCAAAACCTAAGACTGAAAATCTTGATGGAATACTTAGACCACTTGGATTTCAACAAGCTAATAATGTGCAACCACTGACAATGTCGATAGGTCAAGAACCTCATCCTTCTATACAACATGTTCAAAGTTCAAAGGTGCAACAAGTGTACCCACAACAACAACAACAACATACCCAACAATATGTATAGCAGCAACAACATGCTCTCCAAAATAAATATGTACAACAACAACAACATGCTTTACAAAAATAGTATATATAGAAAGAACAACATTCTTTACAACAATAATATGCTCAGCAACAAATACAATAACATTTTCAACAACACCAACAACATGTTCAACAACCATATGGTTAGCAGTGACAACCACATGTCACCCAACAACACAATGTGTCACAACAACAACAACATGGGGCGCACATCCAACAACAACAATACACACCCCTATATCAATAGAAAGTTTCACAACCATATTATACGACACAAGGTCAGCAATACAATCCTCCACCAATAAATCAACAATGAGTGGAAGATCACCAACAACATGCCCAACAACATGCGGCATTATTCCATGACATATCATCTAAATTGTCAGACTCAGATTGGGCCTCAAAATATAGTCGATGTTCAAGGGCTTCTAGATGGACACATCATTTTGATAAATGTAAAAAGGTGGTGAAGCCTTCACAAAATGAAGAAATGCTTCAAAAAATCCAATGCTTGTAGAAGCAACTAAATAATATGCAATTCAAGGAAACAAAGACACTCTATAGGGAACAAGACCTATGTCCTAATATATTTGATCTAAGCATTTACATGCCTCCTTTCCCCAAGAATATTGATGTACCCAAGTTCAAGAAATACAAAGGGAAAGGTAATCTAATCAATCATATTTGGGAATTTTATATGTCTTGCATCGAGGTTAATCATGATGACACGTACCTTATGAAAATATTCCCTTGAATCCTTGGGGTTCAAGTAATGGAGTGGTACTCTAAACTACCTGGCAATATCAAATCTTTGAAAGAACTAGCTGACAAATTCATCTCTCATTTCACATTCAACATATCAAGTGAGGTTATTCTAACTAACTTATGTATGACCAAACAGTAGTTTCGAGAATCCTTCATGACCTTCCTATTGCAATGGAGGAATTTGGTGAGTCAATGTCCTTTTGATGTGCTAGAAGAACAACAAATTTTATTATTTATCCACAATCTGGTACCTGAGATGATGTATGAGCTCAAGATTAAATGACCAAGTACAATTCAAAAGCTCATGAAAAAGGGAATCAGCATTGAAGATACTCTTATTGAAAAGGGAGTATTAAAGATCAACAAGGACAATCAGACCGTGAGACTTCCAATGACAAGCCAAAATTTTGGTCTTGGAATAAAAATGTCACAAATGATGGCGTTGCTGAAACACAGACAGTTAATGCAACACAACAGAAAGTGAATCTCAAAGGACCCACTACTACCAATACATAGACAACAACTCAAGCGCCACCTCCAGTGCTAGCTCCAACACAACCTCAAGCATAAACAAATGATAACATGCAAAAAAATCTACAGTGCTAACCACTGAGAAATAGAGATGGACCATAAGGATAGTTCACACAATTGGGTGAACCACTCCATTCGGTCCTGTAACAATTATTGCAAAACAATTACATTCAATTACCCGAGATCTGTGATCCACTGGTAGTAAAAACCCCTTGGTGGGACAACAAAAAATACTATGATTATCATAGAACAAAGGGATATAGAACCAATTCCTAGTTACAATTAAAACACAAGGTCCAAGACCTTATTAATGAAGGTGTGATTGAAGTTGAACCCATGGTGGGATCTTCCAACACTGACCATACTATCTTCACAAACCCCTTGGTTGATCATGACAAGGGAAATGCCTCTATGTCAAATTCAAATTCCAAGAACAATGTCAATTATACTCAGACTGGCTATGACTATACCATCAACTATTTCTCTAAGGCTGACTCATGTGTGTCCACTTTGACATTCTGGGATAAAGATAGTAACCCTCAATGTGTAGTCGCTACATGTCGTACCAAGAATACTTTTCCTAGCGCACCATCCAAACACAAGATATCTTCATATTACAACCTTTTTGACTAGTTGGGTAAAACCCCTGCCTTAATATCGATCCTTGATTTTTTGCGCACATCCCCTCAGCACAAGGAAGTCCTTGACAAAACTTTGAAAGAGTCCACTGTCCCAACTGACATTGACACTAACCAATTTTAGGCCATGATGGGGCACTTCTCTGCATCCCAGCATGTCACATTTTCCAAAGATGGTGTTCCACATGACTGGCTTGGCCAAAATGACCCTCTCCATCTAGAATTTTTTGTCCATAATGCCAAACTCTAACAAGTCATGATAGATGGTGGAGCAGGACTTAACATATAGACTTTGAAGGTCATTCTTGATCTTGGTTACAATGAGAGTGACATTGATCCTTATAGGAGAATCACAATAAAGGCCTATGATGACATTGAACATCCCTCCAAGAGATTCATCATCCTTGCCATCAGAACTGGCCTGGTTATTGAAAACACATTGTTGCAAGTCTTGGATCTTAACTTTCCCTATAACATGATCTTAGGATGCCCATGGATCTATTCCATGAAGGCAATTCCCTCAACTTACCATTAATGTCTAAAATTCTTTCACAAGGGAGTGGAAATCACTGTCCTAGGTGATCCTAACCCTTTCCAATTTTTTGCTAATCTGAGAGAAGGGACCACACAACAGGTGTCTACCAACAGTGAAGCCACTTCCTCAAAATCCTCCAAATATGATGCAGCCACCCTTGAAAGAATGATCAAATGAAAGTTGAAGATTGAAGATAAAGGGTGTCGAGAGTATACCATGGCACAAGCTTTTCATATTGGGAAGCTTCCTCTCTCCCCGAAGTCTTATGGAAAACCAAATTTATTGCCAACACAACCACCTAAGACTACCATGAAGGTTATGCCCTCACCTACATTCACTTTATGGGGAGGTTTGCATGAAGAGAATGTTTATGACAATGCATCTAGTTGGATTTTCCAAGATCATCAAAAACAAGAAAAGGAGCCCACTGAGATTCCCGTTGAAAGATACGGGTCGGGGTTCACACTCACGCAGAAAAAAAAGGATATGATGGCCATAGTGGTCTTGGAGTATAAAAACAATGAATTTTTTAACCTATCATAGCAAAAGGTCATCCCCTTCATCTGGGCATTGGATTCAAACCATTACAAATCGGCTCTTCAAATGTCAAAATGGCCTCATGTGACAATGTATAGGTTTTAAATGATGAACAAACATCTGAGTATCCCCCTTCTGAATACACTAAAAATTCAAATGAATGGTAATGGAACAATTGTACTTCTAGTCCTTATGAGATTGACCATTTATTTCCTGATCCTACAGACCTTTCTATGGTAGACAAACACGTCAACACATTGCCCACTCCTCCCATAACTAATCCTGATCCCTAGTCAAGAATTTTCTGGGATCCTAGTCCTGAACCTTCAGTGCATGAAATCTTTGACTCTGAAGACACTAATATCTACATCTTTTCCATTACCTTGGTCCCTGAACACATTTTTCCCACTAACGATGACATCCACCTAGTCTAGCCTGAGCTTATTGATTGGGACAAGCAAGGACCACCGAGCTTGGATTGCTTCGAAAATGATGAAGTGGTAACGGAATTCTTTGAGATCCTAGAGGGAATACCATCTGGTGACCATAAAAGAATATTCTCCATTGACCTTATTTCTACTACATATCTTGGGGAGTCAACTCCATCTTCCAGTTGCAAAATTGAAAATGACAAAATAAAAAAATAAAAAAATAGGTCATCTAGTGAAAACCAAAAGGTGCCAATTGACCATGAAAAAGTTAAAACAAAGGACATATCTGAGGGTGAAAACCTCTCTGAGGTGTCCAAAGATGGAAGACTAGACATACCCCCTCCAAAGGAGAAGTCAACATTACTCATTGAAATAACCGAGGAGATTAACTTGGGAACACCAAATAACCCCAAGATCATACATTTTGCAGCATCACTCTCGCTAGAGGAGAAAGATGAGTTTATCATATTCTTCCTTGAGTGCTAGATCACTTTTTCCTGGTCATATGCTGACATGCCTAGCTTGGATCCTGAGTTAGTTCTTCACCACCTCCCTCTGAAATCAGGTGTGAAGCCAGTAAAATAGAAACTAAGAAAATGCATCCCCAAATAGCTCTAGTGGTCAAAGAAGAACTGAAGAAGTTATTGGATTCAGGATTTATCAGACCTATTGATTACATATACTGGATCTCCAATCTAGTTCCTATTAGAAATCATGCTAGGGGCATAGGGATATGCACTAATTTCCATGATTTAAATAAGGCATGCCCTAAATATGATTTTCCTCTACCCATCATCGACATGATTGTCGACATGATTATCAACATGATTGTGGGCTATGAGATGATATCACTGATGGATGACTTCTTTGGTTACAACCAAATTTGGATTGCTCCCGAGGAACAAGCTAAGATAGCTTTCACTTGTCCTTGGGGAACCTATTACTGGTATGTCATGCCCTTTGGCCTGAAGAATAGCGGAGAAACTTATCAATGGGAAATGACCACAATCTTCCATGACTTTATGTACATATTAATGGAAGACTATGTTGATGACCTCCTCTGCAAATCTACAGCCAGGTAAAATCATTTGAGTATTCTGACCAGAATCTTTAACAGAATGGAAGGGTATAAGCTCCGCTTGAACCCCAAAATGTGTGTTTTTGGATTTTTTTTTGGCAAACTCCTAGGCTATATCATCTCTCAACAAGGTATCAAGGTGGATGGTGTAAAGGTGCAATTCATTTTAGAGATTCCTATGCCAAACATGCTAAGGAAGCTAAGAAGTCTATAAGGCAAATTACAGTCTATCCACCGATTTATTGCATAACTAGCAGATAAATGCCAGTCATTTCAAACTCTACTGCATAAGGGTGTGACTTTCCACTAGAATTAAAAATGTGAGCACTCGTTCCAACAACTAAAATATTATCTATTGCATCCACCAATCTTGATGCCTCCCATCCAAGGGAAGCCATTTCTCTTGTACTTTTCTACCACAAAAATTGCATGGGGTGCTCTTCTTGCACAACATGATGAACAAGGATGAGAAAGAGATATTTATTACATCAACAAAATTTTAATTAGATATGAACTCAACTACTCACTCATTGAATGAGCTTGTCTTGCTATGGTTTTCACCACACAGAAGGTAAGACATTACACGATACACCAGAAAACAATGCTTGTGTCACAGATTGATCCATTGAAGTATCTCTTAGGAGAATGAGCTCTCACGGGTCGTCTAGCCAAATGGGTCATGCTACTGAGTGAGTTTTACATAGAATATGTGGACAAAAAAGCAATAAAAGGCCAGGTGATAGTGGATCAGCTCGCAGAGGCACCAATTCATGATGATCACCTATTACTTTTAGAATTCCCAGATGAGTCCATTTTTTCCTTCACTGAATCTAATGATTGGAAAATCTACTTTGATGGCTCACATACTAGGCATGGATTAGGGGCAGGCATCATGTTTGTCACCCTGCAAGGCGATGTCATTCCAAAATCTTATAGAATCACATTTGCATGTACCAACAATATCTCTAATTATGAAGCACTAGTCACTGGACTTAAACTATCTATTCAATGGAAAATCAATCACCTCAAGGTGTATGGTGATTCTCAATTGGTCATCCGATAGGTCACTGATGATTATGAAACTAGGGATGAAAATCTAGTACCCTACAAATAGTTGGCTGACTTTCTCAAGGAGCAATTTGTCACAATCAGGTTTTGCAAGCTTCCATAGGTACATAAAAAGCAAGAAGATGCTATGGCCACTATTTCATCTATGATCAACATGCCAAATAATGAAGAGATGTGAATTTATCATTGAGCAACTATTTCTTCCAGCATTCAACATTCCACAATCTGAGCTCTTGTGTGACATTGTTGGTCCTGATTCCCCCTAGTATCAAGATGTCTACAATTACCTATACACCCAGATATTACCCACTGCCTTATCCCAGAACAAGCACCGAGCTCTTATTCATCAAGCCTCTCATTATGTCATCATTGGTGATACCCTTTATGGGAGAGCCTATGATCAAACCCTCCTCAGATGCCTCAATTTGCGAGAGGCTAACACTGCCTTACATAAGGTCCATGATGGTATTTTTGGTGGACATTTCAATGGTTTGAGTCTCACCAAGAAGTTGGTTCAAGTAGGATACTATTGGCCTACCATGGAGCAAGATGCTCATAAATTTGCTAAGAAATGTTACAAGTACCAGATTCACAGTAATTTGATTCATGCTCTGGCACAGGATCCATAGCTAGTGATCTCTCCATGGCCCTTTTCACAATGGGCATTTGACCTTGTAGGGAAGATCATGCCCCTATCTTCTGATGGCCATAGGTACATCATCACGGCCATTAAGTACTTTACCAAATGGGTGGAAGCTATCCCTATGACATACATTACCTACAAACAATTTTCTAGATTCATCCTGAACTATATCATTTGTCGTTATGGAGTTCCTCTAGCCATCATTACCGACCATGGTATCCCATCCCAGAACAAGGATGTTACCCAACTTTGTGAGATATTCAAAAAATTTCATGGATTTTCTAGCATCTACTACCTGCAAGGCAATGACCAAGAAAAGGCATCTAACAAAACCATCATTAAGATCCTGCAAAAGACTGTCAATGATGTTGGTCATGATTGGCAATTACAACTCAACCCAGCTTTGTGGGCCTACAGGACCAACATCTGCACCCCCACTCATTCTACTCTATACACTCTTGTCTATGGTGCTAAGGCCATATTACCCCTCGAGGTTGAAATTCCTTCATTGAGAGTATCCTTACAAGGCATTATTGATGATGAACTGTATAGAGTTTCCAAATTACATGAGCTCGCTATGCTTGATGAGCAGTGACAAACTACCTTGGTACACTTGCAAGCCTAATAGAACCATCTCAAATGGAGTTACAAAAACAAGGTCTGAGCTCACCATTTTGAGATTGGAGACTTAGTTCTCAAGATGAATTACAAGACCCAACCACACAAAGAGGAGGCTAGAAAATTTGAACCAAATTGGGACGGCCCATACATAGTCACAGCATCATATGGGTCTGGAGTGTATCATCTTGCTATATCAGAGGGTGAAAAATTGCCAAAGGCATTGAACAAAATGCAAGTTCATTAGTATTATGCATAGTTTCTGAAAAAGTACAAAAAAAATTGCAAAAAGTTCCTGAAAAAAGTACAAAAATTTGAAAAATTTTCTGAGAAAATATCAAAAAAAGGAGAAAAAATAAAAAATAAAAAAAATAAAAAATGGTTGTCCTAATGAAAACCTAGAAAATAGGCATCTTGGCATGCAAAAATATAAATCAAGAGAAAATCTTGTCCAATAGTGAAAACCTAGCTAACAGGCGCTTTGGGCAAGTACCGTGGTGAAAACCTGGAAAACAAGCACCACACATAGCAAGTCATTGCTCCATTGTCTATCATAGTTCCACTTGATACCTTGATGTCCTTTCCTGATAACATATTTTAGTTTGTATCGACCCTAGTGCCCCTTTATGGCCTATAACTGGTTGATCTTCTTTGTCTTCCCCTTGGTCTACCCAGGCTATCTGTCCTTTTGGCCTCTGTATAGAGCCTCTTTGTTGTCTGGGGGTAGATTCCTGACACAGAGCATCTTTGACTTTGAATTCAAACTGGGGGAAAGACCTTGAATGTGGTTTACCCATGAGATTCCTTGACTATCTAATTCTGGAGATAACACATTGTAAATATCTTAATGACCTAAAAATATCCTAAAAATCCAAATATGCAAAAATTCCAAAAAAATCAAATAATATCCAAAAAATACTTCTAAAAATCAAATAATGTCCTAAAAAAAATTGCTAAAAATTTCAAAAATGATCTTGAAAAAAAGACCAAAAAAATTCAAATATCTCAAAAATCCTAAAAATTGCAAAATCTCTTCCAAAAATCTGCAATAAATCTATACATACTTGTCTTCCTTTTTGTGAATCAAACATCATGTTTGCCGACTTCATTGGCAGAATCATCAATCTATTCTAAATGAAATCATATGCGATCTGAATCATTGTGACCGAACATTCAATCTTATTGGACCGTTCAAATATTTTGATCTTTGCTATCTATCGATCTGTCCAAGACTATCAATCAGTTCTCAAATCAATTAATTTGCAATCTAAGCTATCAATCAACAAACATTTAATGCAAGTAACAAAAGATAAGAATGGCTATTGGCTCACATTGTTTCATGAGTATTTTTTATTTTCTTTTTGATCATGTTCCTATGCTACTCGATGATATGATGAAGGGTGCTCCCCTTAATGCCACAAACACATAATAGAAACAAAGAAGCAACAACAATTTGCAAGAACAGAAAATGGGCTTCTTATTATCTCCACAAATGTGGAATTACAAACTTTCAGAATTACAATATGCAAAGCCACATGGGCATTCCTCTTACAATATTCTGTAGGACAAAGCCTCAAATTATTACCCAGATCTACCCAAAACTGTCCCAAACTTCCTAAGACAACACTATGGGCCTTCTTTATATAGGCAATTTCCACCGCCCGAGAAGGTTCCATAAATTTAGCCCTTAGGGCCGACCAAACTTAGAATTATTTTATTTTTCAATTTAGTACATCAAAGTCGGCTCAAAATAACTTTTGAAACCCGAAAAATTTTGAAAGAAAATTATTTTCTGCTATTTCAGGTGGCCCAACTTCCAGAGACCATAAGTCATCACCAGTTGACCCGATTGACTATTATGACCCCATTTTGGAAATTCCACGAAGCGCTCTACAACATTTGAATCATGGAAACATCATTCAACCCAAGTTTTGACCTCATCCGAGGCTTCTAAAGCCTTCAAAACTGAGCCCGAATTTTCTGTACCCTATTTTCAATACCAAAATTTTTTCAATATCTTCAAAACTAGACCTGATCTAGCCATGAAACTTTACTGGTAGGCTGATATGACTAAGATGAACCTCCACATGAAAAATCAGAACATTCCGAGATTGCATGACCAACTTACTAAAAATAGAAAGTTTCCAAAAATAGCAGTTCTGCATAAGGTAGCCCTTATTGAAAAGAAAGCAAAAATATTTTTGGGTGATGCAAGATTGCCCTTACACCCTGGATGCTCCTGCATAATGATATTATCTGAACTTATGAGAGTAGCCGAGATGGTTCATGGCCACTTCATTTTTGCTTTATCTTTTTTCTACCTGTTTGATGATCTCATGAAATTACGGGGCATGTTTGCTACATGCTTTCAAGATAGAGAAGATCATCCTCTATTTGCATCGTGTTTGTTCACACAAAAAGGATGACTTTTGCACTCTAGATTTTGTGCCATGATGTGTCGCATCTGCTTTTTCAATATCAAAATAAGCTCTTATAACAAAATTGCACTTTTGAAAGCAAACATCTTTCTACTAAAATTTCTTCATCTAATTTTTCTTTCTGCTAACAATTCTTCAATCAGTCCTCGCAGTCGCCTTGGTCTAGTACTCTGGTACATCAAAAACAAGTGCATCCTGCATTCATGCATTCATAAACTTGAAAAACAACAAAAACATGTGCATTTTTGCATTCACTCATTTCTACATGGAAAAAATTTCAAAGATACATTTGCATTTTGCATTCATACAAATGGTAAAAAGACAAAAAAACACTTATTGCATTCATAACAAATATTATTGCATAACAAAGGCAATATATTGCAATACATAAGCATCATCATATAAACAAGAAAGAAAAACATATACATAAACATCCATCGTGTGCATCATAAAATAGCTGCATATCATATATCAATGTCTCAAAAATAGTATCAGAGTAAAAAAATCAAGGTGTATGTATACACTGAGGCCCGTAGGCTCATAACATATGACATGTCTATCAAAATTATCCCTCTGCTAGAGAGACTCCCTGTCAACCCCTACTCTCTCAGTCCTCCTGATACCTATCCTGTCGGGAAGAGGAAGCTCCCCCTGCGTGATGCCCTATCTACCCCAATCTAAGTGGCCCCCTCGGTCCCAACACTCCCCACTACTCTGTGTCCTATGGGAATCTGACTTGCTAGATGACGCTCTATAACTCATTGCCCACTGATCTTGTGGAACATCTCTCTCATACATCACTCACTAGTACCTCTTCTCCTCTCAGGCATCCCCTAGCATCCCTACAATATCATGCACACCTACATCACTGACAGAACTGATAAACTGGCATGCCTCATCCTATGCACTATGTGCTCTGGCAATAGCTACATCCCTCTCTGCTGTCAACCTATCCATCTGTGCTGTGAGCGCTGATCGCTCTGCCATCCATGATGCACTATCTATATCCCATGAAACTCTATCTGTATCCCTCTCTAGAGTTGATTTTTCTATCTAACTCGTAAGCTCTGTGATGCGCTATTTCTGCTCCTCCAACCTATCATCAGGACCCTATGGTGGCTCATCCCTATCCTCATCTATATGTATCTACATATCACCAAGATCCCTATCATCATCATCATCCTCATCATCATCATCCTCCTTAGCTGACTCATCCTCCTCATCCCCCTCATCCTCATCCTCCTCCTTGGTGCTCTCATCTCTGGGCACCCTCTCTCTTGGTATCACTACATCATTATCTGTCAGACGAATCAGCCTGTGCAAAGAAAACCATCTGTCATACTCATTGGTGGTCCCTGCGTATGCCACATCTACAGCTCCCCATGGCCTGGGCTACAACTATGTGAACTCTGCATAGGCCACCTGAGGCCTAAGTGCAACACCCCATATCTTGGCCTTAGCCCTCGATCTAGAAAACAACATTGCCCCTATTGGCACTTTCTGTACTTCTCCAAACTATCACTTGACTCACTCTGGGAATTGCATCTCAATCACTGTATGACCCATCACAAACCTCTCGATGAAGTACCTCTCTAGTTTATAGTAAGGAAGGTGATCTACGTCATCATCCCATCTGGGGAAATCTTTTTAGGGACACCAAGTGAAATCTCTTAGCACATCTATCTTGTGTTGAAAGGGCAATGTGTATCTTAATGGGCCCTGTGCAAGCACCCCTCGGTAGGAATAAACATATAGAAAATCTTGTAGAACCACTCTCTGATATATAGGCTGGAATACCACTATGTGCTCATAGGCCCACACCTGTAGCAATGTGATCCCAGTACTAATAGATAATCCTCCATGATATGCCAACTAATTGAGCTGGTAATATGTCATAGCCAACATGCATGGCACCCATGCAAATAGTGTGCCCTGCATAATCATCTACTTGAGTACACTCCCCCAGCCAATAGGGAATCTGTGCCCTTGTTTATCTGGTACCAAGAGACATGCAATGACTCTATAAATAACTATAATCAGACTATCGTGCTGCCTAGCTAAGGTCTCCCAATGTATCTCATAATCCTAAATGTCCAGATCATCATCATCACTCTCAAACAGTCAGTGCAATTTTTCCCTCCCTATCGTGGGGTCATACTCGACCAACTCACCATGAATTAGAATCTTGAGGATGCACCATACATCCTCCAGTGTCACTGTCACCTCCCCTATCGGTAGGTGGAAGGAACTAGTCTACAAGTGCCATCGCTCGGCTAGCGCTATGACCAACCCCTGATTTTCCTGACTCTTAGGAATGTATGTAACATAGTACAATCTTAGCAAGCCTAGGATCTCTCTCTCATGGCTACTCAACCTATGGCATATGTCTAGGCATGCGAGTCTACTCTCTCTCGAGTCTATGGAACTAGCAGCTCCTCCTACGATCACCATGCAAATTCAGTCATCTTTCTATATTTTTTGTTTCTTGTTGACCTAATTTGACCTAGTTTTGACCTAGGACCTTTTTTGACCTAGTTTGACCTAATTTTGACCTTGTGCTAGGGTTTTGACCACTTTAGGGAAGTTTAGGGAGGTTTTAGAACCCCCATACCCTATTTTGAGGCTTGTTTGACCAACTGCGCAAGTTCTCTTACCACCTATGTAGAAAGGCATCCCACCTATGCTGCCTATGTAGGTGGTCACCCCACCTGCGCTACATGCACAGGTGGCACATGTGGACACCCTACAAGCCCTGTTTGACCCTATTTGACCCCCAAATGACCTAGAAAAGCATGAAAACTTGCAAAACACTAAGAGGACCAGATGTACTCACCTCGGGTCCCACATCGGATGGCCATCAAAATCTATGAACCCGTTCCCTGCGTTGAATCTCTTCTATCACTCAATCCATCTTCCTTGCTCCAGAGCTCAATTCTTCAAAATGAGAGGGTGAAAATAGGCTCCCAAACCCCTTCCAAGCCCTTTTATAGCCCCTTGGTTGCCTAGATGGACATGCAACCCTTCCATTTTGTATTGTCCATGATGATTTTAACACTCTGAACCTCATATCTTTTGTGTTTGACCTCATATTTCTGAACCGATCGTTGTGGATCTGTCTCAGCATTGTCGACAAATTGACCTATCACTTGCATTTTTTGGATGATTTATCGAGGGGGCACCTATGTATCCCATTATCACTAGGGCATATTTTAATGCTATTTTCTTCAGGATTCTTTGACACAATGCTCATAATCGCATTGTATCAAAGACGGGCAAAATGTAGACACCTAAAAATTGTTTGAACCTTCTAGTCTATGTGTTTTAACACTATTTGCATTACAATCAAAATGTTGTTTTGTGACCTAATTATTCCTCTATGTCACACATAAGATCTTTATTGTATAGCAACATTGTGTCTTTCATCAATGATTGAATATTGCAAAATTGTTCAATTATTTACTAACAATTCCACTTTCTCTATCAAATCGAACATTTCCCAAATCATTTGAAAACCTTCCTAAACCAATCCTATTTGATCCTAAACCATCCCAAACCTCCCTAAACCAATCCTAAACCATCCCAAACCTTCCTAAACTGATCCTATTCAATCCTAAACCATTCCAAACCTTCCTAAATATGTTCAAATCTATCCTATTCTTTTCCTAATCATTTGCATAATTGTCTGGACTCATTTTTTACCATTCTGGGGCATTGTCCAAGATCATCGATGCCTAATCAACCCAATTTCAAACCAATTGAACAAACCCAAATTCCAATTCAATCAATCTTGTCATCATTTCAGGAGCATTGTCCAAAATCATCGATGCTCCGTATCCTTTCAATCAACCATTTTATAACATTGTCCAAGATCATCAGTGTTATCGCTATCAATATATCAATATCAATTCAATAGTATTGTTCATTACTGTCAATACTATTTCTAATCATCATTTTAGGAACATTGTCAAAGATCATCGATTTTTCCCCATTTCAATTTCAATCTTACGATGCCATCAGAGTTCATTGGAACTTTCTGATCATTTCCAATCATCATTGTCTCGGCACATTGTCAAAGATCATCGATGCCTCATGATTTCCTAAACTATTCCAGAACCCTCAAAACTAACCCTAATCCTTATCAATATCATCAAAATCCTTATCAATATCATCAAAATCCCTTCAATTTGACACCAACACCTTCAATTTGACCTATTCTCTACTAATTTCCCCCTTTGGATGAACAACCCATAATTTATCCTAAGTCCTACTTGAATAAATAAACAAACTTTAATTATTCCCCATTTTTCCTAAATCTCTAATAATTAATTAATTTTATTAATTAATTAGCTAATTTCAAATTTATGAGATTTCTTATAATTTCATAAATCTAATTTGATTTTAAGAAATATTTGAGAATATTGGATTATTGATTTGATTGATGATTCATAATCTCACCTACATATCATATCTCTTAAATAAGGATTCTCATCCCTATTAAGGTGCTTCCCAAATATTTTTAAATATTTGCAATATCTCCTCAATATGTCTCCCCTATTTCATGCTTCCAAACATCCTACCAACTAAAATCTTGGTTGTTGCATTGATTTTATGCAATCTCACCTAAATGTGTCTCATTTTCTATAAATTGAGGACATGTCTCTCATTCAAGGTTAGACCACTATCTTCTTGTATTCTCATTGAGAATTTATGCTTTCAAGAGTCTTTGTGCAATCTTGTTATTGTCAAAGAGAAAACATTAATCTGATTATGGAGAAGAGAGAAGGACATGGGAGCTTCATTTAAAGGGGGTTCTTAGAGTTTTATGCTTTATTTTTATGAATTATTTTTTTAGATGGATTTCATGATAGATTAGATAGGTTAGCATGTTATTTAGGGTTTGTGGTCTCCTAGATATGCTAAATAGGCCTTTTTCAAGTCTTACACCTATAAATAGTAAGTATTTTGAGAGCATTATGAATCCTAGACATTCATGAGCAATTAGATCATTATTATAGAGAAATTCAGCAAGATCATAAGCATTTGAGAGCATATTTTGAGAAATTGAGTTCATATTTGAGTGAATTACAATGGAAATTTGAGAGCTGTGAGCTAGATTAGGCATCATCTTACACAAATTAAAATTCTAGGACTGTCACTTTTGGAGATTAAGGTCGAGAGCTCCAATATCATGCTTAGATAGAGATCCATGGAATGTTAAATACTTTATTTGTTAATTCTTAGATAAAATTGTATTATTGTTTTCATAGACTTGATAGATTCCACCTTTATCTAGCATGTATATACTTCTCAATGAATATACTATTTATCCTTTCCTTAACCTTTACTGAATAACAATGTTTCTTTTCTTAACCTTTACCCAAATATAGTAAATAACTTAGTGTTTACCAAGAAATCATGTTTTAGTAATGTGTAAAGAAAAACATAAAAGCAATGAACCATATACACATTTGACACAGATTTTTAACGTGGAAACCCTATTAGCAAAAAAACCACTTGGGACTGGTAACCCAAAATTTTCATCCTTCTAAGGTGAGCTTGGTGAAGAGACAACCTTGTTAAAGGTTACAAACACATTATTAAGTGTGAACTTGTTAGAGGATTTAAAACTAACAGTTTATCATTTGACCTAGCATTCATATGGTGTCAACATGAAAACCTTTTGAATCTCCTTACGAGCTATCTCAATATAAAAAGGATGGTTAAATCCCACTCGATTAAGAGATTTTGTAATCAATGGTAAAACTGAATCAATAGATGATCTGTTCATAAATAAAACTTTGAATTTCACATTTTTAGATATATTGTAAGATCATAATACCTCTTTGTATCAATGTGCTTTTAAATTACTTTGATCCCCTTCTTTCTTCTCGATAAATGTTGTTGCTTCTATGTTGCTAGGTGCCTACAGATTTCTTAGCTCTATCTTATAGCCTGTATGATCACATCTACATGAAGACTTCTATCTTCACTAGAATTATATTATAAATCCTCTCTTTTTCATAATGAATTACTTGTCTCTTTATATAGACATGATTTCACCATTTTATCTCCTTATCTTTCTTGTTCTTGGCATAGATTCTTTCTTGATCTGGAAACCTTACCATGCATTTTTCTTTAATATTTAAAGCCTTTCTTCAGTTTTATCTCATCTATTTCTCCTTGAAAACTTGGAATAAAACTAGCTTTAAAACTTCAGTTCAACTGGTCAACAAAAAACAAATCAATCAATCAATTAACTCTATCTTTAGCTCCTACCAGTCAAGTGTTTTGTCATTTCCTAACTCTAGTTCAGATCAATAATAAAATCTTAGTTTTCTCAATCAATGACTTCAGTTGTCCTCGGGCATCAACACTGTACATCGGTGTTGTTCCTCAGGTAACACTATGAATTTTCTTGGGGTTCACTTTGGTTATGCTTGGGGTTTTGGTGCTCAGTATACACTATGACTGCATGGGGTTCTCTATCTATCAGTGTTCACTTTCAAATGGGGTTTATTATCACTCAGTGTATACTGGCTTTATATGTTTCCCGATAGCATAAACTTTATCTCTTTAGTTCCTTGAATTCTATGAGAATATTTATATGACCAATAATATTATATCAAGTTTAAATCAATGACAATATAATACATTAACTAATTTAATGTCTTTCATTTAATTTATGCATCTCGGTGATCATCAACTTTGTCATCTTCAAACATTCAATAGGTTATAGTTCATTAATCTCTCCCTTTGGCATTGATGGCAACATACTATAAAAACAATATGAAATATGCCATGACATACCAAACCTATTGTTCTATAACTAATTCAAATATATGGCTCTTGGTAAGATCATATAGCTTAGATTTGATTCTTGCAGAGTGCTCTCTTCATTCTGTATTCCCTTTACTAGATAGATGTAGCAACTTGTGATTATGTCTCTCCCTTGATTGTAGAATCTCTTCTCCCTTTTCTAGATGGATATGTAGTGTTAAATTTTCACCAATTCTCTCCCTTAGATGGATATTTCTTTTCTCCCCCTTTTGATGATCATGAGTGATATATCATATGGATATAATCTATCCCTTTGATAACAATGCCAAACATATAATATCTCTCTTCCTTGTATACTCCTTGAATTTCCTCTCCATCAACAATATAGCTTTGTTTTAGCCAACAATATCTCAACATGACAGGGTTCTTTAAAATGTTTATTGCACTTGTATTATCACAAAGGATAATTACTGGATCAAGAATTTTGATATTCATACCTTTCAGCAATTTATGGATCCATGCAATTTTAGACCAATTTGTAGCAACAAGCACATATTTTGCTTTTGCAGTGGATTTTGAGATGCATCCTTGCTTCTTACTTATCTATGTGACAAGTTTGTGACCCACAAATAATGCTCCTATTGTTGTACTATTTCTATCATCTATGTTTCCTGCCGAATCAACATCTATATAGACTTGAAGCTCAAATTTTCCTTCTCTTTTATACCACAGAGCATAGTCTTTGATATACTTTAGATATCTCAGAATTCTTTTGACAGCAGTCATATGTGATTCCTTGGTATTAGCAGAGAATCTTGTAACTATTCCAACTACATGTGCTATATTTTATCTAGTATGTACTAAATACATTAGTTTTCAAATCATAGATCTATATAAGGTATGATTTACCTCAGTTTACTTGTCTTCTTTTGACATTTTTCATCCGGTTGCCATAGGTATTCCAATTGGTTTGGAATCCTCCATTTTGAATATCTTCAACACTTCTTTAATGTATTTGGATTGTGTGATGTAGATGCATATATCCTATTGTAGAATCTGTACACCAAGAACAAATTTGATCTCACAAAACTTTGAAATTTCCAACTTTTTTCTCATTTCATCAACAAATGATTTGCATAACATATCATTACCTCCAAATATGATATCATCAACAAATATCTTAGCAATCCAAATTTTATCATCAGTTTCTCCTTTCAAATATAAATTACTGTTATCACTTGTTCTAATAAATCTAATACTAATGAGATAAGAGTGAATTATTTCATACCATGCTCACGGTGCTTGTTTCAATCCATACAAGGCTTTGTGTAGTCTACAAACTATGTTCCTCTTGTTAGAATCAACAAACCCTTCAGGTTGTTCAATGTAAACCTCCTCTTCTAGTATTCCATTCATAAATATAGATTTAATGTATCCATTTGGTATACCTTGAATCCTTTGAAAGTAGCATAAGCAAGTATAATTCTCACTCCTTCTATTCTAGCAATGGGTGCAAAGGTTTCTCCATATTTAATACCTTCTTCTTTTACATACCCTTTGCATACTAGTCTTGCTTTGTTCCTTGTGACTTCTCCATTCTCATTCAACTTGTTTCTAAATATCCATTTGGTATGAATGACATTTTTGTCAATCGGTCTAAGTACTAATGTCCATTTCCTATTCTTTTCAATCTTCTCAATCTCTTCATTCATAGTGCAGTATTGATAGATTTAGGTTCAAAATCACAAATTAAACATCTAGTATTCAGTGACTTACTTCTTGTTCTCATTCCATCCTTTTTGTCTCCTATGATATAGTTCTATGGATGATTTCTTCTGACATACTTGGAAAGTACCTGTTTAGCTCTCTTTCATCATTTTGATCATCATCTTGACCTTCATTTTGATCTTTATCACTCAATACAACATTGCAAGCAATTTCTTGATTTTTAGTGTTTGCAGCCTGATGCTCGGGTGCATTGTTCTGTCGCTCGGTACCGATACACTATTTCTCAGGAAGAGTGTCAGGTTCTTCACTATAGACAAATCTTTCATAGTCTTCTAGTTCTTTTCTTCTTTACTCATCATTTTTCTCAGCAAATTCACCCACTTTGATATTTACATTTTCAATGATTTTCTTAGAGGATTTGTTAAGACATTTATAAGCCTTTCTTTTAGTAGAATAGCCTAGAAATATTCCTTCTTTGCCTTTGGAGTCAAGCTTTCCATTTCTATCATCTTTCAAAATATAATATTGACTTCCAAAAATTATGAAGTAACTTACATTGGGTGTGTATCCTTACATTGGGTGTGTATCCTTACCATAGCTTATAAGGTGTGTTATTGGTGTCTTTCTTCAATTGAACTCTGTTTAATGTATAGATAGTAGTAATGACAACTTATCTCTAAAATGTTTGTGTGATGCCTTTCTCAATCATCAGCATTCTGGTACAATTAACAATAGATCTATTCCTTCTCTCAGCAATCCCATTTTGTTGTGGTGTTCTCAATGTACAAACCTATCTTTGAATTTCATGCTCATTACAAAAGTTAGTGAATTCATGACAAATAAATTCTCCTCCTCTATCTGATCTTAGACATTTTAGTTCCTTTGCACTTTGTTTTTCCACTATAGCTTTATACCATTTAAACATCTTGAATTCTTTTGATTTCTCTTTTAAGAATATAAGAATCATCCTTCTAGAATAATCATCAACACAGAGAGTGAATTATATATCACCATAGTAGCTCTTTGTTCTCACTGGTCCACATAAGTCAGTATGGATTAATTCTAGAATAGCATTAAATGTGTAGGTTTTTCTCTTGAAACTAGACTTTATCATTTTACCTTTTTGATAATTTGTACACATGATATGCTCAGGCTTTGACATGCTCAATAAGCCTCTTACTTTCCTTTTGTTTCTTATCCTAAACATGTTCTCAAAATTCACATGAAATAACCTTTTATGCCACAACCATATGTCTTCTTTTCTAGACAATAAACAAGTGGTCTCAATATTATCAAGATAGAATAGGTTACCTTTTGTTTGTTCACCAGTACTGATCAACCTTCCTATTTCATTATAGATCTTTACCTTTTTGTTCTCAAATGCAACTCGGTGTCTTGTCTTATTTAGCTATGAAACACTCAATAGATTATAGTTAAGTCCTTTCACCCAATTTGAATTTTCACATATGATCAGATTATTCAATGTTATTGGTCCTTTACCTTCAACTTGACAAGGTGAGTCATTACCCATTCTTATTGATCCACCATTATAATATTCAAAATTTTCTAAAATTTCCTTATCTCTAATCATGTGGTGAGTACAACCACTATCAATAATCCAGACATAATTTTTACTAACCTTAGATATGAGTGTAGTTTAAACATACCTTTCCTCTTCATCTAAATCATCCTTCATATCAACAAATACTACCAAAATATCTTCATCAGATTCAGTGTGAGTATTCTCAGCTTTGTTCTCAGCCAGGTAACAAACCTTCTTTCCTTTGTCCTTGTAGTCTCGGTTATCTCTTCTATCAAATTGTTAGTTTCTTCTGTAATCTCAATCATCATCTCTATCAGACTTCTTTTCATAGGATTTCTCATTGCTTCTGTCATCTTTTCTTTCGTTAGGACATATGGTAGAAAAGTGTCCAACCTCTTTACAATTAAAACATACCAATGGTAATTTACCTTTGTATCTACCTTTGCCTCTCTACAATCTTCTATCCATTAGTGCTTCAATATCATCAAGTTCTTGGTCATCACTATCACTTTCACTATCATTTATCATAGTATGTTTATGACTTGATTTACTTATTTGAAAAGAAGATTTCAATGTAGACTTAATAGTTGGTAAGACACTGTTGTCAAATTTATTCATCTCAAATGAAATAAGTCTACCAATAAAAATATCTAGAGTAACATTGATATTTTCTACTACTCTCATTTATTATATAGAAGATACTCTAATATCATAAGCAGACAGTAAGGTTCTTATAATTTTACTTATCATTGTTTCTTCTTCAAGTACACCTCCTACTCCTTGGATAGCATTTACAACCTCTTTGATTGCTACTGTACTGAGTGATGTTTTCTCCTTTCTTTCTTAGGTCATCAAAATTTTCTCTTAGGCTTTCAGCTTTAGCCCTCATCACATTTATATCTCCTTCATGTACTATTATTTGTTTGTCCCACATTTTCTTTGGAGTGGTGCATCTTTTAACATCTTCAAATTTAGCATCGAAGAGTGAAGAATAAATTTATATCATCATATATTAGTGCTCATGCTTTTCTCTCAATTTATCAACTATCAGAGGTCTAGTAGGTAACACAAATTTAGTATCCAAGTACTATGTGACATCATTTCCAATACCTGATAGGTGGATTCTTATCCTACATTTCTATGATGCAATTTTGTCCTTGTTCAACTTAGGCACATGCCTTTTACTCATCTTGTGATCTTTAGCTTGAGTCTTGAAACTTTCTTCTACGGACCAAAGCTCTAATAACAATTGTTAGAATGACTGAGAGGGGGGGTTAATCAGTGGTGTCAATAATTAATCCAATAATTAAACCAAAACTTTATACCACAAATATAGAACCTCTAGTTATATTTATTCATACAAGATGTATGCCTTCTATGAATCTAACATGTATATACTTCTCAGTGAATAAACTATTCATCTGTTCCTTAAGCTTTACCAAATAGCAATCTATCTTTTCTTAACCTTTACCAAAATACAATAAATAACTTAGTGTTTACTGATCAATCATGTTTTAGTAATGTGTAAATCAAAACATCGAAGAAATAAACCATAAACACATTTGACACATATATTTTTAACATGGAAACCCTATTAGGAGAAAAATCACTTGGGACTGGTAACCAAAAAATTTCACTCTTCTGAAGTGAGCTTGGTGAAGAGCCAAACTTGTTAAACATTACAAACACACTATTAAGTGAGACCTTATTAGAGGATTTAAAGCTAACAATTTATCACTTAACCTACCATTTGATGACATGTAACTAATTAAATGTTTGATAATGTTAAGTGTAAGATAATGCAAGGCATTAAATCAGTTAATGGTTTGTATTGTCATTGATGTCAACTTGATATCATCTATACGGTCATGTACATAATGCCAAAGGCTTCATAGAATCAATGGAACAAAGATTATTCTTTCACCAATGCATAAAATTCAAGTATTCATCAAGTGACAGATAAACATCGATGGAGTGCACACCATCGGTAAAGGAAAAGAACCAAAGTCACAGTGATACCTGACAAGAAAAAGACAATATTGCCTGATGAAGAAATATCACAGGGTTCTTGACGGATGGAGATCCTGAACATAACTGGAGTCACACCAATGGAACTGGTAGTTGTCACCAATGACTAACTATAGAGTTGACCAACAGAATAGAGAGTTCAGAAAATGACAAAATATCTAGCTGGCAAGAGCTAAAAATAGTCTTAACTGGTTGTTTTCATTGTTTTATTTGACTAGAGTTAAGTGATTGATTTAAAGAAGATTTGTACAGTTGGAAACAAGATAACTACAAGATAAATTAGGAGTTATTCTTTAAATCAAATTGGCTGGATTGTTTTTCATGCCAAGAATCAAGAATCAAGAAATGGTGAATATCATGTCTATATAAGAGACAATCTTAATTCATTTACGAATGAGATTAAGGGGAGTGAATAGAAAGAGGATGCTAAATAGAAACTAATGAAGGATAACTTCATACAGTCCTGAGCAATCAAGCTGAAGGAGAGATAAATAATTCTGGAGACACTGACAAATAGTGAAGCACAACATCACAAAGTAGAAAATGTGGAGCACAAAGAATTTAATTGATACATTGATCAGAGAGGTAATGTACTTAAATAGATCTGAAAATATTCAATTCAAGTTGCATTAGAAGCATGTCATTGTGTTTTAGTTTAACCATTGGAGCATCAAGTCTCTTAATAGAGAAGGACTTAGCAGTCTTCTATATATTGAGGTACATCCCAAGGAGTGCCAAAAAGGTTGATTCATGAAAGTAGCACTAGATTTTCCTAAAGCCTATTGATAGTATAAGGATTCTGATTCAAGGATGGCAGCAAACTAAGTTGCCCGATACTAAGTGACAACCTCTATGTATAAAATCCTCTAACAAGATCACACCTAACAGTGTTTTTGTAACCTTTAACAGGGTTGGATCCTAACAGTGCTCACTTCAGAAGAGTGAAAATTTGGGGTACCGGTCCCAGTGGTTTTTTCCCTTAATAAGGTTTCCACATTAAAATCCATGTGTTATGTGTGTATTATTTATTACTTTACTATTTTACACTTCACATATGCATTTCTGGATTTATCGGTATACTCTACATATTTACTGAGTGTTAGTAAATAAGTTTACTACTTATTGATAATCAAGGAGAATAAGGTCAGAAAAGGAAAACCGACAGACAGTTAATTATTATAAGTATTTCATGGCATGCATCTTGTAAGGTACATAATAATCTGAGGTTTATTTGATTGGTGGTTAGAATAAAGAAAAGTTTTGAAGCCATTGATTCACCCTCCGCCCCCCCTCTCAGTTATTACTAACAATTGGTATCAGAGCTTGTGTACTTAGAAGGAAGGTTTCAAGACCTAAGTCAGGATCACAAGATGAATAGGTGTGATTGCCCAAGTTGAACAAAGACAACTTTTCTTTATGGAAGAGTAGGATAAGACTCCACTTATTAGGTATTGGTAATGATGTTACTCAATAATTAGATACTAAATATGTGTTTCCCACAGGAGCATTAACAGTAGATCAATTGAGAGTGAATCATAAGCACAACTTCATGGTCATAGAGCTTTCTTTCTCTCTCTCCAATGTTGATTTTGAACATCTCAAAGATTGCACAACTGTAAAGAAAATGTGGGACAAACTAAAGCTTGTACATGGTGGTGATGCAAATTTTTGGAGAGCCAAGGCAGAAAGCCTTAGAGGAAAATTTGATGATCTCGAAATGAAAGAAGGAGAAAACATCACACAATACAACACAAGAATAAAAGAATTAGTCAATGCTATATGAGGTGTTGGAGGTACACTTGAAGAGGAGACAATGGTAAGTAAAATCTTAAGAACCTTATTGCATGTATATGTTATTAGAGTTTCCATTATTCAAGAAATGAGAGCAGTTGCAAACAATACAATTACTCTTGATAGTTTGATTGGTAGATTGATTTCATTTGAGATGAATAACTTTGATAATAGTGTCTTTCCAAACTTAGAGTCTGCATTTAAGTCTTCTATGAGAATAAGAAAATCAAGTCAGAGACACACATCTAGAATAGATAGTGAAATTGAAAGTGAAGAAGAAGATCTAGATGAAATAGAAGCACTCATGGCAAGGAGAATGCAGAGAGGAAAAGGTAAATACAAAGGCAAGTTACCACTTGTATGCTTTAATTGTAGAGAGATTGGACATTTTTCTACAAGATGTCCTAAAAGAAGGAAAGATGACAAAGGTAATGACACATATTTTGAGAAGAAAATTGATAGAGGTGATAACAAAGACTACAGAAGTTACTGACAATCAGAAAGAAGAGATACCCGAGACTACAAGGATAAAGGCAAGAAGGCTAGCTACCTAGCTTCTTGCAAAGATGAAGATACTGACATCAAACCTGATGAAGACATCAAGATGGTATTTGTAGCTATCAAAGATGATTCAGATGAAGATGAAAGGTATGTATAAACTGTACTGATATCTAAGGTTAGAAAGAATGATGTCTGGATTATAGATAGTGGATGCACTCACCATATGACCACTGACAAAGCAAAGTTTAATACTTTTGAGTATTATAATGGTGGTACAGTAAGGATGGGTAATGATACACCTTGTCCAGTTGAAGGTAAAGGAACTATAATGTTGAATAACCTGATTAAATGTGAAAATTCTTATTGGGTAAAAGGATTGAATTATAACCTATTGAGTGTTTCCCAGTTGAATAATTTAGGTCACAGAGTAGCATTTGAGAACAAGAAGGCTAAGATCTTCAATGAATCAGGAAAACTGATTGGTACCGGTGAATAGACTAAAGGTAACTTATTCTATCTGACTGATACTAACACCACTTGCTTAATGACTAGAAACAAAGACATATGGTTATGGCACAAAATATTGTGTCATGTGAATTTTGACAACATGATAAAAATAAGTAGAAGAAGAAATGTAAGAGGCTTATCGACGATGACAAAGCCAGACAACATCATGTGCAAAAATTGTCAAAAAGGTAAAATGACAAAGTCTAGTTTCAAAAGAAAAACCCATACATCTGATGATATTGTAGAATTAGTCCATACTAATTTATGTGGACCTATGAGGACAAAGAGCTATTATGGAGATAGATATTTTATTCTCTTTGTCAATTATTACTCTAGAATGATGACAGTTATGTTTCTAAAAGATAAATCTGAAGCATTCAAGATGTTTGAGTGGTATAAGGCTATGGCAGAAAAACAAAGTGGTAAGGATTTGAAATGTTTGAGATAAGATAGAGGAGGAGAATTTATATCAGATGAATTCACTAATTTCTATAATGAGCATGGTATAAAAAGACAAGTTTCTGCATCAAGAACACCACAACAAAATGGGATTTCTAAGAGAAGGAACAAATCAATAGTTGATTGTGAAAGAACACTGACGATAGAGAAAGGCATCACCCAAATCTTCTAGAGGGAAGTTGTCAACACTGGTGTCTAAACACTTAATAGAGTACAACTAAATAAGGACACAAAGAAGACACCTTATGAGCTATGGTATGGTAAAACACCCAATGTAAGTTACTTCAAGATCTTTGGTAGTCAATGTTAAGTGTTAAAGGATGATAGAAATGGAATGCTTGATGTCAAAAGTGATGAAGGTATTTTTTTAGGGTATTCTACCAAAAGAAAAGCTTTAAAATGTCTTATCAAGGCCTCTAACAAAATAGTTAAAAGTGCAAATGTAAAGATTGATGAATTTGCAGAAAAGAATGAGCTGGAAAGCACAAAAGAGCCAGAGGAGTACAACAAGTTTGTATATTGTGAAGAACACAATACTCTACTTGAGAAACAATGCTTAATGCCATAAAAACAAAATGTTGCAACAAATAATCAGGCTATTGTTACCGATGGTCAGGATAATAATCAAGATAATGTCCAAGGTGATGAAGAACATAATCAAGATCGGGATAATGATCAAGATGTTAGACAAAGACATGTACCTATGCTTTCAAGATATGTAAGAAGGAACCATCCAGAGATCCAAATCATAGGAGATAAGAAGGCTGGTACAAGAACAAGAAGTAAGTCTTTAAACTCAAATTGTTTAATTTGTGACTTTGAGCCAAAATATGTCAATACTGCACTAGACAATGAAGAATGGATAAGTTCCATGAATGATGAGATTGAGCAGATTGAGAAGAACAAAACATGGTCACTTGTGCCAAGACTAGATGACAAGAATGTCATCAGTACAAAATGGATATTCAGGAATAAGCTGAATGAGAATGAAAAAGTCACAAGGAACAAAGCAAGACTAGTATGCAAGGGGTATGCACAAGAAGAAGGTATAGACTATGGAGAGACCTTTGTGCCCATTGCTAGGCTAGAAGGAGTAAGAATACTATTTGCTTATGTTGTATACAAAGGATTCAAAGTATATCAAATAGATGTCAAGTTAGTATTCCTAAATGGAATACTTGAAGAAGAGGTATACATTGAGCAACTAGAAGGGTTTGTAGATCCAAACAAGAGGAACATGGTATATAGAATTCAAAAACCCTTGAATGGATTAAAAAAATCTCCTAGAGCCTGGTATGAATGACTTAATTCCTATCTAATAAGTATTGGATTCATAAGGACTAGTGAAAATAGTAATCTTTATTTGAAAGAAGATATTAATTCTAACACTTTGATTGCTTAAATATTTGTTGATGACATTGTATTTGGATGCAATGATATGCTATGAAAATCATTTTCTAATGAGATGAGAAAAGAATTTGAGATGTCTATGTTTGGAGAGATCAAGTTCTTTCTTTGTCTACAAATCATTCAACAAAGTGAAGGTATTTTTATTACATAGTTCAAATACATCAAAGAAGTCCTAAAAATATTCAAGATGGAAGATTCCAAACCAGTTGGAACACTGATAGCTATTGGATGTAAGTTAACAAAGGAAGACAAGACAACAGAGGTAAATCAGACTTTGTACAGATCAATGATTGGAAAACTCATGTATGTTGTACACACTAGACTAGATATTGCACATGCAGTGGGAATTATTGTAAGATTTTCTACTAACCCCAGGGAATCACATATGACTGCTATGAAAAGAATCCTAAAATATCTAAAGAATACTGAGGAATTTGTCTTATGGTATACTAGTGTACCGTCTTAAAATTGAAGCACTTCCATGTTAAGAAAATTTATCCCTCCTTAGGGAATGTTTTTGACCACCATCATACTATCCCCTCCTTTCTGCATCATCTCCTACTTCTATGCCTATTTGGGACCCTGATTGGGCCTCTGTAGGCACCTTCTATCCCACCTGGCACTTTTTCTAGGGGTTCTGACCACCTGGGTAAATGTCAAACTTGACCTTGACCTAGGTTAGGGTTGATCTTGAACTTGACCTAGGTTAGGGTCAACCTCAACCTTGACCTAGGTCCCCCTTTCAAATTTGGAAATTTGTCATTTGTCGGGAGTAATCCAAAATTCATTTCCCGCTTTCGGGTTGGCTGTTTTGGGGTTCTGAAGCAGTAAATCTTAAATTATATTTAATATAGGTCCTCTTCTAGGGGAAAAAGTCTCATTGGAATTTAATTCTCCTATTTCAACCTCCTTAGAAGATTGTGCCCTAATTTCATATAAAAGGAAGCCTTCTCCTCTCATTTTCTCTAAGTCTTCCAAGTGCAAACAGCTCTAACCAAGATTTTGTTCAAGCATCCATTGTTATACATGTTTTCAAGCTCTCAAGGTGTTCAAGTATTCCTCTCAAGCATTAAATTCCTCCATTGAAGATCAAGGATTCAATCTTTCAAGCCTTTGAAGGGATTTGGTTCAAGCATTCAAGTTTTATCATTCAAGCCCTAGATCTAGCCATCATGATGGTGTGATCTTCCTTCAAGATCCTTTGTGCATCCTCAAGACTCTTTCATCATCTCTTCAAGGTGGATTCCAAGCATACAATCATGGAGGTTTATGGTTTCTAAATTCTATGCTTTTGTATTTACATATTTGTCTACATTTGAATTACAATTGCATATCTATTTAATATCATAGCTTCATTATTAGATTCAATTCTACTACTTGCTATAATTCCTATTTCAATTATTTATTTCAAGGTTAATTCCTAAATTGGGGTTTGACTAAGGCAAACCCCTCCCCCACAATAAATAAACCTCTTTTTCTTGTAGGTACATGTTCAGGATTGCAGTTTTGAGACCAGATCTGGATACCCTTTTCGGCAAACTTTCAGGATCTGCGAACAGAGTCACTTTCAAATCTGTGCAGGTCAGGGTCAACATTATTGGGTTAGGGTTGACATTTTTGGGTCAAGGTTGACCTTTTTCATAACACGAAATTGGAACAGAAAATGATTTCTGAGTTTTTTTTGTCTCTACATTTCCTTTCTAGATCATACTTTGGATTTTCCAGAAACTGAGTATAGACCTCAGAAAATAGCATTATTTGATCTGCAATATTTCAAGGTTAGTACTTTTCTATCATTGATTTCAATTCAAATCCTTAATAATTCTAAATCTATCATGCATTTACACCCATTCAAATACATTTTTAGGAGGGAAACCTAGGATCTCCTTATTTATTCTTATTTCCAATAGATTGATTCATTTATGCATTGATCCTTTTTGGGTTGATCAATTTGGATCCTTCCTTTGTGCATTTGAGAATAAAAGGGAATATATTATTTATCCCTCCACTCTAAAAATTAAATGTAAGGTGATAAGTGATGTGAGTATCAAAACACTCTCATTCTACATAGCATCATTTTTCTCCTTTACATTTTGGTGAACCCGCGATAGACAACTGTTTCTTTTTGGTGTTAGATTTACATTTCATATTAGATCTTGCATGCATATAGAAGTAGGTTTTCTTTTATTCTCTTGTATTTATATTTCAAAATTCATAAAAATCACAAAATTTCTTTAAAAATACAAAAACATTTACATTTTTCATTGTGTTTAACATGTATGATTTTTGTTTTGAATACTTTGATGAGGCCTTTATTACAAAAAAGGATAGATCCCCTAATGAGGTACATGGTAGTGAGGATAAAAATTGTTCAAGTAAGATCTCCATTGATCCTATTCCTATTTTATCCTCCTCCACAACTTCTCCAATTGACCTCTACCATAGGATGTGTGCATGGTTACCTTCATACTCCTCTCTTTACAACATTGATACACCTGCAAAGACTTCATTTAGTGAGTGTGATTTTTCTTTGTCCTCTCTTGTATTACCTTGCAATGATATATTAGAGTGGGCATATGACTTTAATCTTTCCCTCCATGGAGATGAGTTAAGGATTGATGTTAATTCTTCTCTTAATATATGTCTTTTCTATGAACCTATTTTAGAATATAATTCTTCCCCTTTAGGGATCAAGCTTTAGGCACTCCTTCAATGTTCTTTATTGATAGGGATGATAATCCTACTATTTTGGATGAACCTTTGGATTTGGATTTTGATTACTCTCTTCCTCATGAAGCCATTATGGTTTATTCTACTTTTTGGGATGAACCCTTGGATAAATACATTGATTTATCTCCTCCTTGTGAAGATGCTTTGATACAAGAGGGTGATTTATTAATGGATAACCTATTCATACATGATGATGACTCTTTTTCTAAAAAAAACTCTCCTTATATAGACATTTTAGAGAAAGAAGAAAAAATTATAGATTATTTACCTCCATTTGGGATTTCTTCTAGTAATGAGACATTAGCGGGGAATGATATGAATTCCCTTAATGCTCTCCCTCTTAGTGATGATCCTATAGAGCATCAAAATCCTACCTCATCTTCTCCTAGGATGTATTCCTTTATTTTTCCTTCTTGTGAATCTATCAAACATACTAATGATGACTTAGTGACTACTAGAGTTCAATTGACTTCTTTTCATATGACTTCTTGTTATGGCCATGGTTATCATTTACTAGTTAAACAAAGATTCCATAATCAAGGATATTCTAAACATAAATAGGGAATTCAAATGCCCTTATAGAATGGGGGGCATGAGCATTATTATGGATTGGGATTTAATCCTCAACAACACATCAATGTTACCAACATCTCAAATAACATTTCAAAACATGATGACCCTATGAAAGAATTTGACCAAGAGGTTGT